>JASCZW010005915.1:0-124908 GCA_034211315.2 Aedes japonicus | reverse complement strand
ATTTCTTTTCCCGGAGCAATTTTATCATCAAAAATCGCCAATTTTCTACTGACGCGGCTGGTAGCTCAGTGTTTGTCTACTTCGTTTTGCTTACTTGAGCAGATGGTCGGGAAGCCCAGACCCGTCCCCTTCCCGCCACTTGTCACTTGCCCGTTTCTATCACTCACTAGATTTGAAATAAACGCAGTTCGTACGGTACGCTTTCTTCCATTGATCGCAATTACCATACCACAGAGATCCAATAGATCAAAAAATACCAACCCGCCTCACTAACACAACTATCCTTCCCCTGGCAACAAGATATGATGTGGGCTGGGCACCGGTCCTCTAATAACAACGATTGTCAAACTAATCTAAGGTTTTTTTTCATTAGGCGAATCTGTTATTGAGAGATTCCTCTTTGATTACTTTCTTTCTCATTCATAGTTCCATTCAGCGTTACGTGCTTCATTCAACCAATTTGTAGAGTATGGTAGCCAGCACTGTTGTGTTTCTATCTATACTGGCCAATCCCTCAAAAGATTTATAATGGCGCTGTGATAAATGAAAAGAGCGAGCGAGAGGAGAGGCTCACTGTTAGATTCAACCTTTTGGAAAAAAAAATCCTAGTAATCATCCATCTTCCCCTCTCACTAAAGACCGTGAGGATGTGGCCGACGCTGGTACTGATCTGTCAATAGAATTAGTGAACTTGTACATTCAAGATGCGTTACTCCCAACCATCTATGTGGTTTTCTGTGTCAAATACACTAGTTCTGGATCAGAATCAGCCGTTATTTTCAGCACAACTGTCCCATATATATAGGGCATCCCATAGAACATGGGACAAGTTATGGGCAATAGCGGCAGTAAAGGAGTAAAGCGCTCACGATATTGCAACGGTCTTTTTTTTTTTAAATAAAACGTTCCCAAAGAGAATTTTTTAAATTCTAGGCAGTTCGTCACTTCTAAATGTAGGTGGCGAAAGCCAGAAAAAATTTCTCTGCATGGTGTCACGTGGGCTGAATCTTGAATACTTTTTTTTGAAATTCGTCAAATTATCCTATTTTCCATTTTTCAAAAAGAGATTTGAGACCACCATCAAGGGAAATCCGTGAATGTCGGGAAGTTTACTCGTACTTTGCTGTTTTTTGCCTAAATATGCTGCCTCTTTAACGGTCCCTGGCGCTGAACTGGCTTGGCTTGATCGCCGCAAGGGCTCTGTAGGGATTCCAGGACCTGGAAGCTAAGAGCGTCAGTCCCATTGTGGTTATATCACATCAATTGTTTCTTCCGCAGCGGGGCCCAGTCTCACTAATTGGGCAGCAGGACCGAACAATCTGTAGATATGTTAGTACTATCATTTTATGCTATAACATCCCTTCTTATATCTTTTGCTATATTCTATGTAATTTTCAGCTCTAACTAATACTCTCACAAGATCAAGGTATTTAATACGGCTTCCTCTTTTTGTTTCCGCAGGCGTTCTGGTCCGGAAACCGGATCGGGGAAAGGTGGCAGATATTTTCAAGCACATTGAACTGTCAAAGTTCGTGAAGAAAATTTCTGGTGAGGCAGACCATCTGTACCTGCACTTGAAGAGCAACGTTATAATGCGACCGGAACCGTCAACCAGGAAATTTATCTCAGCGAGTGCCTACAAAAACGTCTACTGCCTTTCCTGGAAGCGACTCAATTGTTCCATTCTATTTTGGCTGCATTTGGCATCTTGCCATTACGGAAAACTAGAAGGGACAGCCCAATGGGGTTGTACGCAAAGTTGACGTAGGACTACGAAGAAACATGTAATATAGATCGCTTGATTGCTTAAAGAGTGGCCGAAATTGGTTTCCTTCCAAATCGAATTCCTTTACACTTTTATAGATATACCGTCTTGGTATCTACATTCACATCTTGTTTTCACTGTAAATAATATGTATGACATATGATATCAAGATACCTAAATCTCGTAATATACCTTGTAGTGCGAATAAGTTATTTATCATTTGGGAAACTTTTACCCAAGAGACCGGTTTCGTTGCATACGGTTTCTACTAGGCCTATGTGTGTAAAACACTGCTAATGTTGAAAACTTGACTTACGGCTTCGGCACACGAAAGATATTTTTCGCAATCAAACACCCCAAAACCAAGCCCCCAGCACTCCCCAAGCACATGTCAACTCTCTTTCCATGGGAAATGGCCTTTTCAGGACCATCAAAACAACTGCAGTTGTTTTGATGGCCCTGAAAAAAGAGACCATTTTGGGTTCAAGGCACGGTTTACTTGACCACTGGGTCTCGGATCGCTCGGAAATCCCCGTGTTTAGCTAGCTCTCTCGCCAGCATGATCGAGAGCAAGTAGTTTCGAGTTCGCACCTTGCTGCAGATGGTTGTGGTCTGTTTGGGGATTCAAAGTCTGTTATTGCCGACAGACGTCTAGGCCGAAATCGGTGCTAATTGAACGATGAGATCAGCATTGGGGAAGTAAATATGTAAGAAAAATTCCTATTTGACCCAACTCTCTAGATAGCATTTGGTTTTAGAGACCACCATCTGACTTGGTTTTAATCATTGACGCGGCCACGGTTGTATTTTCTACGATGGTTGAGGGTACAACCCTTAACGCGTAGATATGCTTATTGAAGACAGACATGCAGCCACATTGAGTGCTGCGACATTTCACTAATCTCAAAATTGACACCTGTCCCGTTCTGGACGTTGTGCAATGGGCGTGGCTTTTCCCCATCAAATCGTAGGTTCAACCAGCCTTCTTTCTCACAGCGATGCTGACGGGAGCATCGGCCCAAACAACCAATTGCCCCAACTTCTCTGGATAACGAATGCTCACCAGTGCACCAGTGTACTCGCTCGCCTATTGCGTTGCTACAGCACATTGTGCTCTGCACAGCAATACGACTACCGTAAGACTGAATCAAATTTTCCGCATAACAGCTGGTAATGGCGTCGGATGCTATTGCCCGAAAGAATGCGGTACCAATGAACAAATGTGATACAAATTGCATCAAACGGGACGAACTTCTGTTATTGAGCCACGAATTTAATTAGTCTTAACAGAAATATTCATAATTTTGCTAGCCACTGCCAACAACTAATCCGGTATGCACAACTAGAACTTCGACAGACCCAACTTAGTCGGTCTCTGACGTGTCGCAGTTCGGCTCGAATTATCCCTTCTAGAATTGACGAATTCTGGTTGAACAATGAAGAAGACACCGAGTGGTGATAAATCTGACAGCTCCCATGTTAAGGTATCGGACGACAATTTTGAAATGCTTCTAAATAATTCAAATGAAATTCTAATTAAAAGCGGTTTGTTTTATGACGGGAGAAAAATACAAATCTACTCAAAAAAGACATTTTCAGCAAATTAATAATAAAATAAAAATTATGCCCCTCTCGTACAGTTCTGGATTTTTCTTCCATCATGCAACAAACCGCTTTTATTTATAATTTCATTTGAATTTTTTAGAAGCATTTTTAAATGTTCGTCCTATACTTTAACTTGAGAGCTGTCAGATTTATCACCACTCGGTGTCTTCTTATTTGTTCAACCAAGATTCGTCAATTTCGTTCGTAAGTTCTTTGTGATACACAACCGGACTTGGCGTTTAATGAATGCTATGTTCAGCCATGACGCGGTATCTGAATTACAAACAGCACAAGAGAAAACTTCAACCAAACTCTTTAGTTAGTAAGCTGGTCGTCCTGAAAAGGACGGATTTAATTGACGCGGGAGAAATAGTTTGCGATTTCCCTTGGGCTTTCTTTCTTCGTTCAGCTCCTCTTCGTTGCGGATGACCAGCTGCAAGGGACGTGGGTTGATTCTGGTCTTCTGGCGGCGTTCTCGCCGAACACGTCTGTCGCATACGGATGCACAGCGTGAACTGATTGGTTGGTCGTTCCCACATGTTTCGCAATTGCTGGCACGGTAAATGCGGCAGTATGAACCAATCAGAGCGTAGCGCAAATATGATGTCATTTTCGACCAATAGCTTTGTGCGTTTAGAAATTTTTGTGAGATGGGGAAAAGTTATTCTGAAGAAGGCATTTGTTACTCGTTCACTATGACCTTGCTAGGGAAAACACATTTTTCAACCTGTTGATATGCAAATTTGTATGGGATCAAAAGAAGGTCATTTTCAAATGAAAAATTGAACTACTTATAGTAATTGAACTTCATTCAAATTTCAATGCGAAAAACTTCACTTTTGCGTAACGCTCTCATTTTTCAAAATTTTTAAACGGCACCCGGTATAGAAAAGAAAAACGTAGTCCTACGTTAAAAAGGCCATGGAGTGGTATGCTGCCAACAACGTTCAAGTAGTGCCCAAGGACAAGAACCCTCCCAACACGCCAGAGCTCCACCCAATCGAACAATATTGGACCATCGTCAAGCGGAACCTCAAGAAGACTCAAAAAGCTGTTGTGAGCGAGAAACAGTGCAAGGCAAACTGACGTTCTGAGGCAAATCAAGTGGACAAGGAGACTGTACACAATCTTATGGCAGGTGTTAATCAAAATACCCGGCAATTCGCATTCGGTTAAAAGGAAGCTTGGCTGAATAGTCCTCTTGTATTCTGTATTAGCTGAACTTGAAAACCTAAAAGAATTTGACTTTTTAATAAAAACACCCTTTAATTTAGTTATTATACTTAGTTGTTCCACCCTTGAAACTATTTAATTTTTATGCAACTTTGATTGGTAGGGACCATCAGAGCTCAATTGGGTGTGCGACGTGGATAGGAAGAATGAAAATGGTAACAATTTTTTCAAACATTTCGTGGATAGCGGGTGGGCTGAACGATGACTTGTTTTATTACATATTGTATGATCTTGATTACTGAAAAGAGAGCTGATTGCTACCGGCAGCTGAACTGTGGGGTGGGGCTAAATCGATACTTTGAACCTCGCTGCTGGCCATCAACTGGGATCGTTTCTCAACATTAACACCAAACTGTAACAACCAACTAAGTAAGTAGCTGAACTGAGATGAGTTTCATCAAAAGAACATCCCATCCACGAAGTGAACGAACACAACATCCAACGTCCAACCAGCTGATGCTCGACGCAATTATACATAAGCCGAGGTTTGACTTCTAGAAGACAAAGTTTCTGTTTTGAGCGAAATGTGATGCTCGTACGACAGCTCCAACACCATCGACTTCAACCCACTCCGAAGAGGATGCGGGTCACGACAACATGACAGTCCGTGGTGGGAAATATCGTGGCAAAGTCGACGAGTGTGTGGAAACATTTTGATCTAGTGCTCCGCGGCGTAAGTTTGGGCACAACAACTTCGAAGAAGTCTGCCTTCGTGGAGGAACCATGCCAGGTTACCTACTTTCGCGCGATGCTTGTCGGGATATGGAGGATGTGCTTTATCACTTCTGCAAGCGGGCGCGTAAATTATTCGAGCAGCGGCATGAGTGCGCGAAAATTAATGGCTGAAAAATATGTGAATATGTTGCTCGAGGGGGTGGGGGGAGGGGGAAGCGTGGCTTGGGACTTGGAAAACTTTTCGCCAGTCTACGGGGAGATCCACCGGGCGGGAGGGAGGTGCGGGGGATGAGTGCGCTGCGTGAAGACGAGAGAGTTTTGTACTGTTTTGTGTAACAGCGCTTATTAAATCTGAAGCGGAGTGAAATTTATAATGTGCGAAATTTTTATTTCCCACGTGCTTTTGCTACTGGATGGGGGAAAATGGAGCGAGATCGGTTTCCATTGTGCTGCTGCGGAGGAAGAAAAGGAAAGCTGCTCCATATTTTCGCAAGCTGGCTTGCAGGCGATTGGAATTATTTCGGATCTCATTATAATTTTGGAAAGTTGGGGTTGGTGTTGTTTTGAGTAATTAGTTGATTTTACGCTTGAGGCCAACAAACTCGAAATGATTCTTGTTCAAACTGGTCTTCATTGGAAAGACGTTTCGCTTTGGCATTCAAAATGGGGAATCCTAGTTTTTTTTGTTTCTTTTTATCCCTTTCGGGACGAACCATATATTGGTGATTATTTCGAATTTTACTTACTGAAGTTATTATCTTCCAGAACAAAACATTCTTTAATTATAGTACTTCACCGATCCAGGCAATATTTCGGGTCAAATTCAGACCGCCTAGGCCAATGCTTTGATTTTTTTTTAAATCGTTGTAGTTGTTCTTTATTTGAACATATAGGACCCGTACTTGTTTTTATTCTACGATTAGGGAAGGTCCATTAATTATGTCACGCAGTAAGGGGGGAGTCACGCATGCAAAAGGTGCATCTGCTGTTATGAGCAGGAGGTTCAGAAAGGAGGGACTGGGCGTGGCACTTATTCAAGAGCCATGGTCCAATAAAGGAAAAATACTAGGTATTCATACACAGGACTGTAAGTTGTTCTATGATGAAAAGCAGAGTTCGCCTAGAACTGCTGTTTTGGTTGATTAAACAATTAATTGCTACCCCATTACAGAATTCATCAAACGGGACATTGTGATGCTCCTGAAGTGCCTCCTCCTGAGATCGCCTCACTTGTCCGTTACTGCAGAGCAAACAACAAGTCGTTCATCATTGGCTGTGATGCCAACGCGCATCATACCGTGTGGGGGAGTACGGATATCAACAGTCGAGGTGAGTGCTTATTAGAATTTCTCTCATCAAATAATATAGATATATGCAATAAGGGAAACGAACCTACCTTTTCAAATGCTATCAGACAAGAGGTCTTGGATTTGACATTGTGCAATAGTGCAATTTATGAACGTATTTCTAAGTGGGAAGTCTCTGAGGAAACATCATTGTCAGATCATAGACACATTGTGTTCGAATGGAGTGGTGGAAATCGGTCAACTACAACATTTCGAAATCCGAAGAAAACAAACTGGGATCAATATGCACAATATTTAAATTCGGAGTTATTTACAGAAGGTGGAAATATTGATTCAGTTCAGAAATTGGAATCATTTTCCCAAAAGGTAAATGATACGATTTTAAATTCTTTCAATATTAGTTGTCCTATCAAGGAATCTTCCTCTAACAGGGATGTTCCGTGATGGAACTCTAAGTTGGAACGTCTGCGTAAAACATCTCGTAGGTTGTTTAATAAAGCGAAAAGAACCTCAGATATAGGAGCCCTATAGGAGTGCACTTACTGAGTACAATAAAGAAATAAGAAAATCTAAACGAAGATCCTGGGCTCTAACCTGTGAAAACATAAGCAATAGTCCGGAAGTCGCAAGACTTCAGAGGGCTCTTGCAAAGGATCATACGATTGAACTTGGGAATCTGAAAAATAAGGATGGAGTTTTTACAAAATTCCTAGTGAAACGTTAATGTTAATGATGGAGACACATTTTCCTGGATCAGTTTTGTGTGTAGATCCAATCAGAGATGGATCACTTAAAGGTGAAAGAAGTTCTACTAGGACATCTCAAATTAGAACAAAAATCGCCGCAAATGACTTGGCTGATAAAATCTTTAAGAAATCCAGGGTAGAACATGCGTTGAGATCTTTTCAGCCTTACAAATCTGCAGGAATGGACGGGATATTTCCAGCATTACTTCAAAACGGAGAAGCAGTGTTGATCTCGCCATTAATTGAGATCTTTAAGGCAAGTTTAAGACTCAACCATATTCCAACTTTATGGACACAAGTAAAAGTTATCTTCATACCTAAAGTAGGAAAGCGAGACAAGGCGCATCCTAAATCATACAGACCCATTAGTTTTTCATCAGTCCTATTAAAGACTATGGAAAAAGTGTTGAATGATTATATCAATTCAAATTACATGAACAAGCATCCACTATCTGAGTTCCAGTTTGCTTACCAGTCTGGTAAGTCAACAGTTACGGCACTGCATAGTGTGGTTTCAAAGGTAGAAAAGGCTCTATCGGTAAAAGAAATAGCACTTTGCTCTTTCTTGGATATTGAAGGAGCTTTCGACAACGCTTCCTAAAGGGCGATACAGTCAAAATTTGGTCAATATCAACTTGACGTATTTCTTTCAATTTTGCATTTAAAAAACCTGAACACCCCTCATTTTGAAGGTGTGTGTGTGTAGAATGTTGCTCCTATTTTAATTTTGGAATTCACTCTTCAGTTGTCAAAATGCCGTCCAAGCAAGAAGAGCAGCGTATCAAAATTTTGCTCGCGCATCGCGAAAATCCGAGCTACTCGCACGCAAAGTTGGCAAAATCGCTAAAAGTTGCCAAATCAAACGTTACAAATGTAATTAAAGTGTTTGGGGAACGTTTGTCGACAGCCAGGAAGTCTGGATCGGGGGGAAATCGAAAACCGGAAGCCGCAGAGACGACAAAGAGAGTTGCCGGTAGTTTCAAGCGAAACCCTAACCTATCTCTCCGAGATGCCGCAAATAAGCTGGGTGTATCGTCTACAACCGTGCATCGAGCCAAAAAACGAGCCGGACTATCGACTTACAAGAAGGTAGTGACTCCAAATCGCGATGATAAACAAAATACGACGGCCAAAGCGCAATCCTGGAGGCTGTACACGACGATGCTGACGAAGTTTGACTGCGTGGTAATGGACGACGAAACCTACGTCAAAGCCGACTACAAGCAGCTTCCGGGACAGGAGTTTTATACGGCAAAAGGAAGGGGAAAGGTAGCAGATATTTTCAAGCACACGAAACTGTCAAAGTTCGCAAAGAAATATCTGGTTTGGCAAGCCATCTGTACCTGTGGCTTGAAAAGCAGCATTTTCATAGCTTCCGGGACCGTCAACCAAGAAATTTACGTGAAAGAGTGTTTGAATAAACGTCTGCTGCCTTTCCTGAAGAAACACGGTTGTTCCGTACTGTTTTGGCCGGATTTGGCATCTTGCCATTACGGTAAAAAGGCCATGGAGTGGTACGCCGCCAACAACGTGCAGGTGGTTCCCAAGGACAAGAACCCTCCCAACACGCTAGAGCTCCGCCCAATTGAGAAATACTGGGCTGTTGTCAAGCGGAACCTAAAGAAGACCAAAAAAACTGCTAAGGACGAGCAGCAGTTCAAGGCAAACTGGCTTTCTGCGGCGACGAAGGTGGACAAGGTGGCTGTACAAAATCTGATGGCAGGGGTCAAGCGTAAGGCCCGGCAATTCGGATTTGGAAAAGCGGAAGCCTAACTGAATATTTTTCCTTAATTTTATACATATTGAACTTGAAAAATAAATTTAATTTGATTTTTTAAATAAACGATTTCACCGATTTACACGCGTTTTCCCTTGACCAAATTTTGACCGTATCACCCTTTATTCGTCTATGGCTCGTGCCATGATGAAAAGGAACTTTGACATGAACATAATTAACTGGGTTCATACCATGCTCGCAAAAAGAGAAATCACTTCAGAGCTGGGAAGTTCGTCTATTAACAGTACGGGCAACGAAAGGTTGTCCCCAAGGAGGAGTCCTCTCACCACTAATGTGGTCCTTAGTTGTAGACGATCTTCTAAGAAGCTTAGAGGAACAAGGTTTCGAGGTTGTAGGTTTTGCAGACGATATAGTCATTATAGTGAGGGGAAAATTTGACAACATAATTTCAGAAAGAATGCAATGGGCCCTAAAACTTACCCAGTCTTGGTGTATCAAGGAGGGCCTTAGCATTAATTCAGCAAAAGTAGTAATTGTACCTTTCACTAGGAAAAGGAAGTTTAGTCTAAAAGCGCTTCGGCTAGGAGGATTAAAGATTCATCTTAGTGAACAGGTTAAATACTTAGGAGTGATACTGGATGCCAAACTGAACTGGAATGCTCATCTTGAGTGTGCGATCGGTAAGGCAACCAGTGCTTTCTGGATTTACTCAAAAACATTTGGCAGAAAATGGGGTCTAAGACCAAAAATGATAATGTGGATTTATACATCCATAATACGTCCAAAGGTAACTTATGCTTCTCTTGTGTGGTGGCCAAAAACAAAAGAGGCTACTGCACAGAAAAAGCTTGCAAAACTTCAACGGCTAGTGTCCATTGCTATAACAGGAGCGATGCGCAGCACTCCATCAAATGCGTTGGATGCAATGCTAAATCTGCTGCCTTTGCACGAATACGTGCAACTAGAAGCGGAAAAGAGTATGCTTAGACTTAAACGGTTGAAAACTTTCATGTCTGGTGACTTAGTCGGTCACCTGAGCATTTCACAAAGCTTTCAAAATGGGCCAGTGATGTACATGAATGGAGACTGGATGAAACCTATGGAAAACCATGACATCCCTTACAACATATGTGAAACGTCACGTATAGATTGGGAAGTCGGAGGTCCCACTGTTCGTCATGGCTCAATAAAATTCTTCACAGATGGTTCAAAAATTGGAACAAAAACGGGAGCAGGTATCTTCGGCCCTGGGGTAGAAATCTCAGTGGCGATGGGAAACTATCCAACGGTTTTCCAAGCGGAGATCTTTGCTATAATAAAATGTGTTAACGTTTGTCTGAAGAGAAAATATAGATATGCAAATATTTGTATTTTTACAGACAGCCAAGCGGCACTCAAAGCGTTAAGTAATTATAAATGTACATCCAAACTTGTCTGGGAATGCATTCTTTCATTGCGAAAGGTGTGCCAAGAGAACTCGGTAAATTTATTCTGGGTTCCAGGACACTGTGGCATTGAAGGCAATGAAAGGGCAGACGAGCTTGCTAAACAAGGTTCAAATGCACAGTTTATTGGCCCAGAACCATTCTGCGGTACATCATACTGTGCCATAAAAATGGAATTAAAATCTTGGGAAGAGCAAAGGGTGATGACCAATTTTGGTTGGTCACCACAAAGTGTTCTCAAGCGAAAAGGTTTATAACTCCAAATGTTACAATTAGTAAAACGCTTCTGGAGCTCAATAAGAGAGTTCTTTGTACCTATACTGGCCTAGTAACCGGACATTGCCCGAGTGGATATCATTAGAAAAACATTGGCCAGGTTCAGAATGATATCTGTCGTTTCTGTAACATGGAACGTGAAACCTCGGAACATCTGCTTTGCAGTTGCGATGCTTTGTACAAGAGCAGACTTAAATTTCTGAACAGTGGCTATATGCAACCTAAAGAAATTTGGACTGCAAATCCTGGAAAGGTGGTGGGTTTTATAAACTCAATTTTGCCTGACTGGGAGACGCGTCTTGGGTTGGTCACTTGACAAATGGTGATCTAGCTTTAAGATGCGAATTAGAATAGTAAACAGGGGTATACCACAAAAGTTCAACTCAGTGGACGCTGTGGTACTACGCCCCAAAAAAAAAAAAAAAAAAAAAAAAAAAAAGGGGGGGGGGGAGGGGTTTGGGAAAACGTGACGATCCATACAAAAAAAGTTGAAGGTCCATACAAAAAACGTGACATGGGGGGGGGGGGGGAGATAAGGTTATAAAAGGTCATTTTTTGCGTGACGTAATTAATGGACGTTCCCTTACGGTTCTCTTTTCTGAGTTTTTGCCTTTTATAACTTGCATAACTTTGCATCAACTTGTATCGAAAAGAGAAAAAAAAACTCCAACAAAATTTCATAGGAAGCCATATGAAGATGAACCAATAAAGGTGTGTCCATAAACCATGTATAGTTTAGGGAGGGGGGAGTCTGACCAATGTCTACGCTCTATACAAAGTTTTGAAATTTTACAAATCCAAAAGTGTACGAGGAGGAGGGGGAGTCTGATATTTTCAAAAATCGGTCTACGTGATCTATGGATAGCCCCTTTGTTTGGATATCTACTCTGTGTTGGTGCAAGTGAGTAACTTTTAACCGTTTTCGAATTATTAGCATCTCAGAATCCGCACAAAATAGAAAAAATACTCTTCAACATCGTTCTATAGCAGATCCAGCCTTGTCTAGCAATGAAACGAAGGGAAATAGCTCAATTCGCATTCAAAAACGTTTCGCATAAAGTAGTTTCTCACGAAACAAGTATCATTATAGGGAAGGCAAACAATTCTCATTATGCCAAACGGTCGTATGCGAGACATTTCACCCCGCAGCTACAGTCATCATCGGACTTCTTAAGGAACCTTGCTAATATATCTGATAGGGATTCAAACGCACAAATGTTTCAACACAGTTTAGAATATTACTTACTCATCAGTCCCATAGTTTTATCCCTCTTGACATTTAAGAAAACATACTGAAGATAAAACCGTTCTTAATAAAGGGCGTTCCATAAACCACGAGTATTTATTAGACATTGTATATACAAATTTTGACAAGTGTCCATACAAAAAAAAAACCATAAGCGGGAAGAATCTAGAAGCTCCGAAAAAGACCACGTGTTTTATGGACGGCTCTCTGAAAAGTGAACGCGGTAAATCTGAAGTATGCAATTATGACTTCATGAAATACCTAAAAAGGTTTTATTCAGAAATGCCTAAAGAGGTTATACGTCAAAAAGTAAATAAATTTTGAGCGTTTTGCTGCATGTGAAAGAGATTAGAAACTATGCGTTTTTAGAATGTGATTGTGTAGACAAACTAATCACTTAATGAAGAGCATGAGCATGATTGACCGCCCGAGGTTGCTACTCTCCCGAATAGAAAATTACCAGTAGCTGTATGATCATTATTATACATTTTCCATTAATGTTGTAATCACCATTATACGTATCATCCGTGTATAATGCTGGTGTTATCTAAGAAAACCATTCAAAACTTGAAACAACCATAAATAGCGTATTCTATATATGAAACAATAAATTAACAGTGCCGTATAGTCCCTCGTAGTCGTCCCTCGTAGTCGTATCCCTAGCTTTTTCATTGTATGATATAGCCAAGGAAAGATATGAATTATGATCACGATAAACAAAAAAAAACGAGAAACTGTTTTCACAATACGTAATTTTTAGTTTATTATCACAAAATGTAAGACTCATGTTTTAATACTGATCATTATAACATGCATTTCTAGGGTTTCTTTTTCATTAGGGCGAATCTACAATTGAGAGATTCTCTCCGGGCTCGCTCTCTTTCATTCATAAACCAATCACCTTTACGTTTTTCATTCTACTATTTGTAGAATATGCTAGCCAGCACTGTTGTGTTTCGATCTGTACTAAAGAATGCCTCGTAAGCTTTATAATGGCGCTGTAATGAATGAAAGAGAGCGAGCCCGGAGAGAATCTCTCAAATGTAGATACGCCCTAATGAAAAAAAAACCCTAGATTTGTAAAAGAACGGTTTTATCAGTCTGCGTGAAGGGTTTGTTGCAATTCATTGAAGTAGATTTTACTTTCTAATAGAATTTTAATCCACTTGCGAACAGTATCATTGACGTTAATAATATACCTTTGATTGTCGATTTTTACGGTTGTTGAGTCCGCTGATCTCTTATTATAGTATTTCAAGTATATCCTAGCTTACTTAAAGTTCCATAAATCAAGATGTTTTTTTGTTGGATTACCTTTGCTTTGGCTTGGATTTACTTTTGCTGTATTATTATTTAATTACATCCCCTCAATTTCTATACATTTTTTCACAACGAAAAGCTTTTAATTATACAAATTTCAACATCAAATGTGTGTTTTTATTTTCTTGGATTGGGACAAAAAACACGAGAAAAGTATTATTCATTAATGTATCATGATTGTATCAGTTATCATCATGATTGAAATTTTCATATAATATTACTATACTGTAACGATATCTATTATCTTTTTATATCGCATTTATTATTAAATTATGTTAACGATTATCGTAATGGTTGAAAAAAATATTTTATGATATATCCAGATTTGAACGATGCCACCTAAAGTAAAACTGCAGAAAAATATGATTCACAAATTATTTACTGTATAATACACCGGAAGTTTTGTTCGAGAAAAAGTCATTTTTTGCATGGTAACGATACTTAACAACCTATTAGTGTTATGGTAAGATCTTGATTTACCATAACATATATAATCAATATCTTACCGTTTATGTTCAGTTTGTAATTGTTGGAAGATAACTTGAATAGTTATGAAACTATAAATGGTATAATACCTTTAAAATACTTGCTTATTCCGGCTGTTATGGCCAGATCAGCTGTTATTACACAAAGTACCAAAAGATGATGCTTGGGACTAGCATACATCCTCAATGTGTAAAAACTGGTGATCACAAACTAAGGCAATACCGATGCCGGTCAATGCAGGTCAATGGGTAGGAATATATTGACGTGATTCTCGCTTTATTAGAAGCCGAGAACACCTCTGCACTTCCACGAGAAATCACTGGAATCTGTGTATATAAAAATGGATTTCTGTCTGTCTGTCTGAACCTAATAGACTCGAAAACTACTGAACCGATCGGCGTGAAATTTTGTATGCAGGGATTTATGGGGCCATAAAAGGTTTTTATGATAGTTGAAGACCCCTCCCTTCTCTGGAAAGGGGCGCTCCCATACAAATGAAACACTAATTTCTACATTACTCGAGAACTCATCAAGCAAAAGAAACCAAATTTAGCATGTGTAAGTTTTTGAAGGCAAAAAAGGTATCTATGGTAGCTTGAGAACCCTCCCTGTCCTAAAAGAAGAGGCTCCCATACAAATAAACTCAATATTCTGCATTACTCGGGAACTAATCAGGCAATCGGAATGAAATTTAGCATGTGGAGGTTTTCGAGGACAAAAAGTGTTTCTATGTTGGTTTGAGATCCCTCCCCATCCTAAAGTGGGGGGGGGGGGGGTCTCTGATACAAATGAAATACAATATTCTGCATGACTCGAGAACTAATCAAGCAAATGGAACCAAATTTAGTATGTGGTGGTTTTTGAAGACAAACAATGGTTCTATGTTGGTTTGAGACCCCTCCCCTTTCTGAAAGGGGGAGATCCCATACAAATGAAACGCAAATCCATGTATAACTCGAGAACTAATAAGGGAAATGTAACCAAATTTGGCATGTGGAAGTTTTCAAATGTTTCTATGGTGATTTCTATGGTGATTTGAGACTCTTCCGCGATATGACGTGGGGAAAGGGGGTTCTCAAACAAATGGACCACAAATTTATGTATAACTCGAAAACTAATAAAGCAAATGGAACCAAATTTGGCATGTGGAGGTTTCTGAAGAAGATGAATGTTTCTAAGGTGGTTTGGACCCCTTCCATCATCTGGAAGGGGGGAGGGCTCTCATACCAATGAAACACAAATTTCTGCATATCTTGAGAACAAATCAAGAAAATGGAACCAAAATTGGCGTACGGGGTTTTTTGAATGCGAGAAATGTTTCTATGGAGAGTCCAAACACAAATTTCAACCAAACATGAAAATTATCCAGATAACTAAAACACAAAGTGTGTATTTCTCGGTTAAGAAGAATGTGTTGGATAAAATGGTTGGGTTTGCAGAGGGATCCGTTTTGGTAAACGGTGTGCTGAATTCTACTGACCTCGGCAGCGAATAAGATATCTAACTATGTTCTCGATTTATTCTCTGTACAGAGACCTACATCAAAGTTATTCAAATTTTGGCACTGATTTAAACCAACATTAAGGATGCTGATTGAGTCACTCAAAAGTGTAGGGGGTTTATTTCAATGGAATGCAAGAATACGTTAAAAACACCGAGTTTGAGGACCGATTTAAACCAACAGTAGGGATGCTCTTGGGGTCACTAACAAGTGTGGATGGTTTATTTTAGCAGATTACACACATATGTTAAAACACCGAGTTTGAGGACCCAGCGAAACCAAAAGTAAGGATGCCGCTAAGGGGAACTAATAAGTAGGGGTGTTGTATTTCAATGCAATAAAGAAATATGTTGAAATATCGAGTTTGAGGACCGATTTAAGGACTGCAAGGATTCCGTTGGGGCCACTCACAAGTGTGGGTGATTCATTACAATGAAATACAAAAAATATATTTTAAAACATCGAGTTTGACGACTGATTTTAACCAACAGTAAGGATGCCGTTGAGGCCACTCACAAGTGTGGCTGGTTTAATTTCAATGGAATACAAGAATATGTTGAAATATCCGATTTAAACCAATGACAAGGATGCTGTTGGGGCCACTCTCAGGTGTGAGTTAATAATCGAAAAAGATCTAAACAACAGTAACACATCTACACTACCTGTGATCACCCTCTCTAACCTTAAAGCAGATGAAATTTAAAAAAAATTTCAGCAACACACAATGCATGGACGTACGAATTACCACTATGGAGCAGGGCTTTCCTTCTGGTGAATAAATTTCTGGCGATGTGGGACATCATAATAAATCCTTCAATTATAAAAGGTATTCGCATAAAACCTTCTGAGGCAAGTGTTGTGCTTCAGGATCTAATTGATCATACTGCAAAGCACCTAATTGAGTACGTCAAGTATTGTTGATTGATTCTTATGTTCGTTGAAATCTTACTGTTTTCTTGCTGATGTAAAGTAATTTGGTGAAATTTTAACGTAGCTCATTTCAAGCAACGTAACCAACAAAGCATTTTTGTAGTTTGTGAATAAACTTATTTAGATCAATTTTTGTTAGATAACTTAGGATGTACCTACAAAATAAAACAGTTTTTTTGCTACTATTTCAAATTCATCAACAAAGTTGTCTTCAAATGATTTTTGTAACCTAAAAATGTTGATCTTTTGACGTATAATTCTTGGCGATATCTCTTACCGTTAGCGAGTGATTTACGATTTTTTAAATAAAACTACGCCCTTTTCAAAAGTATTTTACTCAATTTAAAAATAAATTACTTATCTTCAGTTTTCAGATATGATGTGAAATAATAAACATCCTTTCAAATGCTATTGAGAAATAATTTTTTTGTTGACCCCAACTAGAGAAATCAACATTTGGAAAAGGCTTCTTTTGTTTACAAAAACCATAATAACTTTTGTTTAACATACGATAAAGGCGAATTTAACAAAACATATTCAAGTCAAAAGAAAATCATAAATTGTATAGTTATAAGTGTTTAGATAAATTAAAATTTAAATTAAATGTGTTATGTAAACCATGCTTTAAATTCCCACCCTATTTTCCATCCGTAATTTGTTATTCCTATTAACCTCAAGACGGCCGCGAGTAATCGGCTCTATCCCCCTAACTCTAGTTTTAAGATAAATGATGATAAATAAGATAAATGATACAAATATGAAAATTTGGCTCTGTAAAGTTGATTCGATTGAGCCTGGACAAATAAATGATTAATAAAAAAAAGAAGAATTTAGCACACCAAAGCTTTCTAACTCTCATTGTTCTAGAATCAATGGGAAGACACACAATATTAAATAATAAAAACGTTACAACAAAGTAACTGATATTTATAGGGACACCCTAAGCAACGTAGGAAAAAATGCTATAATTCAGTCATTTTTAAAATTTATTCAATCTAAGTTGCTTAAAATTACAACATTTCCGAAAAAAGCATGCTTTTATATCCGCAAATAAAAAAGTTAGATTTTCTATTTCTCTGAAAACAACCACCCTAGTTTTGATTCACACCAAAAGAAGCGCCTTGTTATTAGATACAACTTTGTAGAAGACATTTTTGCTCCAAAACTTCAAACTTAGACTGAAAATGTAACTCTCCTGTTAAATTCGCATTCTGGACCACTGTGCATTGGTCATATGTGAATCCAACAAAATCGAGATAGTTTCCAAGTCTAATGCAAGATCTTTTTTGAATGGGTTCTCATCAGATATGAATTTTTGATCAAAATATTGGACATTGTTCCATTTCCCGACCAATTTGCTTGTCCAAGGATTCGCAATAAAATTTGTTGCTTGTTCCGAGAAATCCCGGGATCCCAGGAAATTTTTCAATGTGCGCAATTTTGTAACTAGTCTTATTAATTGGAATTCGTTCTTTGAAAATACGACTTCAAGAAGCAAATGTTATTAATACTTTCATCGGACAGTGAGATTCGCGTTTTTAGAACAGATATTTCCGGAGTTCGAAAAGATGCGCTCGCTATCGGTTGACGTTGGTTTGATTGATTTTAAGCCGCCGAAACTGATTTCAAGATTCGGGCTCAACTTACCATGTAGCTCAAAAAGTGACACCTCTTTCGCAATTACTTTTGAAAAATCAACCATTGCCGAATCAGTCTGGGACGGGTTGGCATATTCCTTTATAGCCCACCTTTGGAGTTACTATTCTTAAGCTTTGAATACAAGAAACTCAAGTTGCCTTCCGCAGACAGCAATGTAGCATCTCGTCTTCCCAATGCTTCCGAATCGAGTCTGATTGGCTGAAGAGCTTGCTGAAGGTTTTTTGCAACCTCGAAATCACTGTCCAACATAAGACCTGAAAGGCCTATTTCAGGAAGTGTCTCTTTGATGCAATCAAAACATCGTTTCAGTTAAGTTCCAACGAGTTTTGACGTCCACACACAGTTGAAGTGGTTTATGTAACAGTTTCGTGTTTTTTTTTTCTTGAAGCAGTGCATTCTTAACAGGCGATTTTCAAAAAAAAACATCACGACTCTTCAAATACGTTTCAGAGACTCTCCAAATCGCGTGGTTTACAAGTCAATAATTGAAATAAATTAGCTGTTTTCATTAATATGAACATGAACATTCCAATATATTTACAGGAAGAACCAACTTCATCATCGTAGTTATCACTATCAGAATCTTCGCTATCTGAATCCTCATTTTCAATTGGAACTGGTGGCTGATCCTTGTACAGGACATCGCAAACCCCCAAGTGAATCGCATGGTTGAAGGTAATCCGACAATCTTCGAAACTTCTTCATCACTCGAGCTCCGTCAGTCGATGATGCCACAATGTTTCCATCCTTAATACCGAATTTCCGGACCATATCCTTGACCAATTCCAAAACCTTTTCAGCAGGTAGTGATCTACGCATTTTGCCGAGACCCAGGTTTAAGAATGATCCGTAAGTGCTAATGCAGCTTCACGTATAAGTAGTGCTAGTTGCTTACCGCGTTTGTTGAGAATATCCACGATCTGCGATCGATTGTCTGATGAACTTCCTGTTGGTGATTGATTGAAAATCCGTCCTCTGCTGCCAGCCGAGCTACAATTTCCGCTAGTGACTGACGTTTAACGAACTTGAGCATCGATACTTGTTTCACTGGAACATTCGGTGTGGGTGATTTAACTTTCGCAGTAGACTCACTAGGATTTGTGGGGGGTTTGGAATCCATGTCGTGTTTGTTCTTCATGTGCCGGAGCAAGCCACTGGTCGAAGAGCCCTTGCACGACAAAATTTGCTCGCACTTCCGGCATCGTGCTTTTTCTTTGTCATCCGCAATTCTATCGAAGTGTTTCCAAATTTCAGCCATGCCGTTAAAATAATTGGATGTAAGGCTACATTAGCAACAATTTTGTATTACTTCTTACCTTGATGTAACGGCAATCCGAAATTATGCAATGAACAAAGAATCAGTAATCAGTGAATGAAAACAATGTTTTGAATGGAAATGACAGTTTGCGCGCGTGTGTGTGTGTGTGTTAAATGTGTAGGCAAGAATGCGAATGCCTACTGAGCCAACAAAAAAGGAATGATGCATTTTTATGAATGATGTATAACATCGATGTAGGTACAGTAAATATGTATGTTGGCGTTGTATGGGTTATATTGAATGCGCGTAAACGGTACACTGAAGTTTATTGGGAAGTATCAAAGCGAAATAATATGTGAGAAATGTGTGTCTGCAGGACTATCTTTAGCAGGTTGCTCCGAGAGAATAGCCTGGGTGGTGGTTTGCTGTAGCAGGGGCAGTCTATCTCAATTAGGACCTACGGAAGTCTATGGCGAGAAGGCCACGTGTCGTCACTTGACAAGGGACTGGTGACTCTACAAACCTTTTAGAAACTATTTTTCTTTTATCTCATCTTGTATACTTTTAAATTCCATTCCATGAAATGCTAGCACCCTATTGAAATCGAACAATATAATTTCAACGCAACGTCAAACTTTAAGTAATCATCCCTTGTTAACACAACCCAAACTAATCCACCTCGTAGCCCGCACCGCAAATGGAAATGAGGAACCAACTATCACCGAATCCAATTTCCATTTAAAACCAAATCTTGTCACAAAGTGAGTAACTACCAACTGGGTCACACCGAGTTGGCCCCCTTTCATCCCCTTCCTCATGTCCACCTGCCATAAAACTGCGATCCACTTAGCCGTAATGGTACAATTAATTACATCAATTCCAAAAAGCTGTCCTCGACTTCTTTCTCGCTCGAATGCGAAATGCAGACCGCCCACCGCCCACCCACCCATCGCTCGAGTATGTTATCTTACCTTACTCTTCGGGTTAAATGGATTGCCAGCACCCGTGCGAAATGTCACCTTGGGCAAGGGAGAGAGACAAAACACCACGTGGTGCCTCGCACGAAGCGAAACTATAATCGTTTCGTATAATTAGTTCAGCATGAAATGCTCATTTTATACCGCCCCGACATTTATGCTCACTATTTTACACGGCTTTAGAGTTGTCGTTTGTGTTGTATGTGTACACTGACACTGACTACCCGTGCTGCAACAATGGGAACAAAAGTGCAAAAAGCAAGATCTTTTCTGACGGCAAGAAAGCCTTCCGACTGGGGAAGAGGAGGTTCCGAGCTACGATAAGAAAGCCTTCTCTCGCTATTTGCTGCATGATTGCGTGAAAGCAAAAGGTGCTACTTATGATGCTATTGTTTGTTGGTATGTTTTGTGCACATGATGCCCCTCCCCCCCCGCTACCCTTTATTTTCCTTTGGTTTGAAAGCTAAAGCCGCAGTTGAAAATCTTTTAAGTAGTTTCCATCTGTGGATAGAGTTGGCTTTCTTAAACTTCATCGCCTCGTAGGTTCCACCTAGCTGCTGTGGCCTCATGGATATGTCGTCGTCGGAACGTGCACAATCCATTCCAGAGTGGGTCTTACTTTTCATTATTGCAAATTGTACACAATCCTGTTTACGTTTCATCACACTTCTTGCCTAGGCCCGGGTCACGCGATGAGGGATGGAGGAGGAGTCGGAGCGTTCATAATAGGGGTTGCTTGCTATTTTCGCGTCTGGGGTTTTATTGTATGGTGGCGGATATTGCTTTGCAATAGAACAGCTCAGCAAAACAAGTTGATTTGTTAACCTTGGTAGTATTCAAATTCAGCTTTTATTGTTTTGAAGATAAAACGCAATGTTTAGTATTGATACATTTCAGAACTAGCCTCAATACTCTGTGCTGCGGTTCATCATTGCTTTTCTAAGACCATACAAACCAATCGGTCGTAGTAGCCTGGAACCCTTAACACGAATTTATGAAATCCGGTAGAATCCCACCGTCATAAGGACTGTTGGTTAAAAACAACAACACCAGTTTCTCAAAGGATATTATTTATTTTCGAACAAATTCATAAGTTTGCTTTATGTGAGTTTGAATATTAACTTCTCATTTCTGAAGAACGCTTGGACTTTTCTCTTGATACCTCTCATTAGATTCTGCATGACAACACTGCTGTCAATAGAGCTTGCTTCTCTTCCATCTCTCTGAAGATGCCGCTCAATTATTGCCCATTATCTTTCGATAGGACGCAGTTTAGGGCATTTTGGGGGATTTTGGAAATTTTTGACAAATACTTTCGGTACATGGGTAGAAACCGTTGTTTGTACATTCTCTTCTGTAATTTCCACCGTTGATTGTGCCCGTTGTGAAGTGTGAAGAACTTTTCAAGCCACAGGAGCAAATAGCTTGCCACCAACAACCTTCTTCCCTAATTTTTGGCAATGGTTTGACATCATCAGGCATCTGTGCTTTGCTCAGCGTTGAAAAATTGTTGCTCCGGAAGTGTACTTGGACACCAAGTGGACACCATTTTACGTAAGTCTAGTTGTCCATCAAAATGCACCGGCAAACCGATGTTGGAGGAGATCGTCATAAAATTTTCGTGACCGTATTTCCAAAGACGCTTTCTGTGAAGCCCTCCTTTTAGGTGCTGCTTCTTGTAGGTTCTGATATTGTTAGGTTTTTTGATATTCTGCACAGTTCCGACGCAAATGTCTGCCTTTTTTTTTTGGCAATTTCACGAATGGAACACGGTCTATGCGATTTTAAAAGGCGTACCGCTGTCGGATCCTTTTTTGCGTTCAAATTTCGGTAAATCTTCAAAAGAACACTCCTGATTTTGGGACTTCACGCTTTCTGCCAATTCTCGAAACGACAACTTTTCGGAAAACCATTTGTGCGACCATTTGTTCGATTTAATGAGCAAATCCGACCCAGTGTTTGAAATTTTGTTTCTTTTTATTCAACTTTTCAGGTGTGTTATCAAAGTTAACAATGATTTTACTCACTGTGCGAAACTTCACAGTTTTTCGTTAAGATTTAATTCTAAACCTTTGATAAGCAGTTGTTCACTTTCTTTAATGAACAGTCTTTATGAAGCAACCGGCTTTCATCCAATTTCGTCGTCATATTTGGCCCTGCGAACCTTTATTCTTGGAAACGGCATCGAAAAAGCTATCTCACGAAGATGATTAAAACTCAAGCGCAACTGGAACGTGTTTATTCAAATTTGAGGTTTTTTAATAATTCAACATAGGTCATTGTTTGTCCTTCCTCTCTTTCCCTCTTTTTGCGTTTAGCTTTCTTATGTGTGCGGAATTCACTATATCTGGCTATCTATAGTTTTTCTAGTGTGATTGTGTGGGATTTTTAATTCACTTCAAAAACCTGTCACTCTTATAATTTTGAACCGATTTGAATACAATAAATTGGAATTTGTCCATCATACAATAGAGATTTATTTCCAAAAGCACAAAATTTATCAATTTTTTTTTCACACAATTGAAAAAAATACATAAATACAAATGAGATTGAGAGAGATTGAGAGACAGAGAGAGCGTGTGTGTGTCAGTGTGTGTTTGTCAGTGTTAGTGTCAGTGTAGGTAAGTAAGTAGGTAAGTAAGTGTGCAAGTAGGTAAGTTAGTACGTATATTAGGAAATAATTGCGTTTATAAGTAAGTAAGTAAGTCAGTAAGTAAATATGCTAGTTAGATAGAAAGTAAGTTAGCAAGTTACTAAGGAAGGCAGAACGTATGTGTGATAAGTAAATGAGTGAGTTGATAAGTAAGTAAGTAAGCAGTTAAGTGAGTAACAAAGTTACAAAGTAAGTAAATATGAAAGAAAGTAAGTAAGTAAAATAAATAATAAATAAAAAAGTACGTAGGTAAGTAAGATAGTAAGCAGGTATAAAGTAGTATAAGTATCTGAAATATTGAGATTATAAGTAAGTGACTTAAAAAAGAAGCGAATTAGTAAGAAAATTTGTAAAGGGATTAGAAAGTCAGTAAGTTAGTAAGTTAATCAGTACGTAAGTAAGAAAGTAGGTTAGTAAGTATGTAAGTAAGTAGGTAAGTTAGTATGTAAGTTAGTAGGTAATTAATTAGATAAGTAAATAGGTAAGTAATTCAGTAGGTAAGTAAGTAAGTAATAAAGTAATTGAGTTTGTTAGTATGAAAAATAGTAATTAACTATGCAAGTAAGCACTGGAATAAGTATATGCGTTTGTAATTAAGTTAACAAGTTAGTAAGTCAGTATATAAATGAGTAAGTAGAAAAGAAAGTATGTGGATAAGTAAGTAAGTAAGTAAGTATATAAGTCAATGAGTGAGTTGAAAGGTTAGCTAATAAGTAAGCAAATAAAATAGTTAAAAGGTTAGTAAGTATGTAGATAAGTATGATTATGTTAATAAGTAAGTAGGAAAGAAAGTAAATACGTAAGTAAGTTAATGAGTAGGTCAGTAAGTTCAGTAAGGAATTAAGTCTATTTGTAATTTAATGGGTTAGTAAGCAAGTGAGAAAGTAAGTTAGTAAGTGAGAATGTAATTTAATAAGTGAGAAAGTAAGTACCTAAGTAAATCAGTGGGTAAGTGAGGAGGTATGTTTAGTTATTGAGCAAGTAATGAAGTATCTGAGTAAGTAAGTGGGTGAATAAATAAGTATGTGAGAGAACAAACAAGTGAGTGAGAAAGTAAGCGAGTAAGTTAGTTGAAAGTTAGTTGGTTAGTATATCAATGAGAAAATAAGTACATAAATACAAAACTGATTTAATAAGTAATTGAGAAAGTAAGTCGTTAAGTAATAACATATATGAGAAAGTTATTGTTGAGGTAATTAAGTATGAAGTAAGTTAGGATGTAAGTAAGGAAGTACGTTTTTAAGTTAGTAAGAACGCTGGTTAGTAAGAAAGTAAGTACGTTAGTAAGTACACGCAGAAAAATACAGCATATTAGAATCAAATAAACGAGGGCTTTGACTCAAATAGATGATTTTGATTGAATCAAACAAAGATTTATTTGTTTTGAATACCAATCAGCGTTGGTTTAAAAATATATATATTTGAATCAACAATATTTCTATTTCATTTGAAAACAAAATCTTTTCAAAATGGTTGACGTTTCGAGCATGAGTATTTCCTTCACGTCATTTTATAACCCTAAAACTGCAAAATGGACTCGCAGAAGGCGATTTTTCATCGAGGAACTTAAAGTTAAAACGCTGGATGTGGATGAATTTGAAGTGACGGAGTAATTGAAATCGTTTCAGCTGTGTGATGCTGTTGTCGGTACATTCATAGGTATGCAAATGAAAACTAATTATGTACAAAATTTTAATTTTTGTGCTTATTTCAGTGAATCGGTACACCAACGATATTCTGAAAATTATCGAACGGAAGGAAAAGGAAGAGCTGATAACGCAGCCATTTTTGACGGAAAGGACAAAATGCATCCATGGTATAAACGTATGGAGAAAAAGTTTGGTTAGTAAACCATAAAAATTCTTAAAACTCAAATCAGCAATCTTCTTCCATCTTGATCCAGAAGTTTTCCTCAGTTGTTTGAATCAGCACCTGCTTTTCCAACAGCCAACAAGATGTCTTAAGAGCTGAATGTACAGCAAATTATTTGCTTCAAACGTCAGCAAGAGGAAAGGCAATTCTAACCAAATATCAATCAAGCCAAAGCCAACGTCTGACAACAAGCGCATCATAACGTAAATCCTGATGGACAATTTTAAACAAATAAATAAATTCAAAGCACACCTGGAATTGAATTATCAAAATCAACCAGAATTATTCCTAAAAACAAATCCCATATTATTTTGAGTCAAAGCGTTTTTGTTTTGATTTAAAAAGAAGCACGTAATTGAAGTAAAAATATATATATATTTGATTCAAATAACGATATGCTAGATTCAAATTTTTTTTTTTTTAAATCTACATCCAGTCGTATGGCAGCTTGATCGTAAGAACAAAAAAAAGTTGCTTTGAAACTAATAACATTTATATTGGATTCAAAAAAAATTGCAATTAGGCCCTGACTCAAAAATTTGTTTCTTTGAATTCAAAGTGATTTATTTTTTAAATAAATTTCTATTTCTCTGCGTGTAAGTAATAAGTATGTAAGTAATAAATACGTCAGTTAGTAGGTAAGGAAGATAATGTGTAAGTAAGTTTGTAAATAGGTTAAAAAGAAAGTAAGAAAGCAAATATCATAAGCAAGTAATAAAGTAAGTTAGCAAGCATATAAAACGGTAAGTAAGTGTGTGTATCAGCAAGTAAGTTAGTTAATAAGTTAAGGAGTGTATCGAAAAGTAGTTATAAACTTCCAAATAATAAAATAGGCATGAAAACATGGTTAAAATTAACATACTATTTCAGTTTATTATAGCTTAACATGTTTACAAAAGATCCAAACGGAAAAACTAGTCATCATGTTCATTTCTGTAGAATGCCCGTACCTTTGATTTGACACCTGCCATCAAACTCTGCACAATGACCTTTGTGCACTTCCTGGATGCCGCTGCCCAATTTTTCTTAAAATCGGTCATGTTTTGGGATACTGTACCATCCTTCTTAAATATACGCTTGACTATTGCCCAATAGCGTTCGATCGGTCGCAACTGGGGACAGTTTGGTGGGTTGATGTCTTTTTCTACGAACTTGATGTTATTCTCCGTCAGCCACTGTAGAAGTGGATTTGGCGTAATGTGCCGATGCCAAATCTGGCCAGAAGAGAGGAAGGGACTGGTGCTTTCTATACAATGGTAGCAACCTGTTCTTCAAACATTCCTTTTGATAAATCTCAGCATTTATAGTTCCTTTTTGTATAGAAAATTGAAGAACGCAAACCACATGTTGCAAATAGCTTGCCAAATGAGCACCTTCTGACCGAATTTCTCCATCACCCAACAGTCGTATCTGCGGTTGGCACAAGTTCCCCAACAGATTTAGTATAAAACTGCGGCCCCGGTAGCGTTCTTGAATCTTCTTTAACGTATGTTTCGTCATCCATCAAAATGCACTGGTCGACATTGTCCAAAATGCAGCTGTACAGCTTTCGAGCCCTAGTTTTGGCACGAGACTTTTGTTCCGGGTTGTTTGGGCGCTTACGCTTTTGTACGTCTTCAAGCATTCCTGCGCTTGATTCGTTGAATCGTCCTCGATGCTGGTCCTGAACTTCTTGGCTAGATCACGAGTAGAGGCAATTTGTTCCGTTGAATATAATCCACAGCTTTTTGGTCAAATCAGGGTTGCGTGGAGCCGGGTTTCCGGCCTTCTTGGTAAATCGCTTGAGAGCACTGCCTTGCCACACTTTCGATGATGACGTTTACACTTGCCGGGTGAACATTTACTCTTTTCGCAATCTGGTTGTAAGTAACACGCTTTTCGGTGCACCAAGTGTGCAGACACTGCTTTGTAGTCCTCGAGTTCGATTCGCGACATTTTGAATACAACTTTATCAACGGAAATGAATGAACCGAATAATCGTTCTTGGCATGTAGCGACAGCAAATGGCGCTTACACGCTAAAAATATATACGGTTAGTTGTAGCAAAATGACGACGCATCAAATGTTTACACTACTTTTACGATACCTCCTTAGTAAGTCAGCAGTAAGTAAATTAGTTAGTAAATTTGTCACTTAGTAATTAAGTAGGTAGTGAAAAAAGAAGTATGTAAGTAAGAAGGTAAGTAAGTAAGATATGAAAAGCGTGATTAATCAAATAAGTGAGTAAGTACGTAAGTAAGTAAGTAAGTAAGTTAATAATAGGTGAGTAATTGAGTAAGTGAAAGTGTGAGGCAGAAAGTAGGTACTTTCACTGTTTTTTAAACACTATTTTTAAAAAAAACTTTTTTGAGCGTATTAGTAGAACGATTGTGATTGGGAAACTAGGAGAATTTAAAATTTAACACTTTATTTGATCACTTTTTAAAAATTAAAAATTAAACCTTGAAACACTTTTTTAAATTTTCGCTAGTAATCGCGAGCAAATTCCATTTAATTCCACTATGAGCTTATCTTTTGACAGATAGGCCTATTTCGTCTGCTACTTACAGACTTCTTCAGTGTCGAGTGCTGTGAAAGTAGGTACCTGATGAAGTATTTCGGTGGATATATAAGTTAACAAATAATTAAGTGAGAACGTAAAAAAGTACGTTAGTAGGAAGTTAGTAGGTAGTTAGTTAGTTGGTTAGTTAGTATATCAATTAGAAAATTAGTGTATGAATATTAAGTAGCAAAGTAATAAAGCATGTGAGTTAAGTTAGTATGTAAGTAAGTTATGATGAAAGTGAGCAAGTTTGTGTTTAAGTAAGTAAATAGATAAGTAAAAAGAAAAGAAGGTAAGTATGTAAGTAAGTAAGTAATGCGTGCGTAAGTAATAAGTACGTAAGTTGGTATATGAGCAAGTAAATAAGATAATTTAAAAGTAAGTCAGTCAATAGGTAAACAAGAAAGTAGGGAAGTTAGTTAGTAGGTAAGTAGATAGGTAAGAAAGTTTCACTGGTAATATGGTAAATTAGTGAGCTAATAAGGAAGTTAAAAAGAACGTTAGTGGGTATGGAAGTTAATAAGTAAGTAAGTAATTAAGTAAGTCAGTAAGTAAGCAAGTAAGTAAGACAGTTAGTAATATAGTGGATGAGTAAGAATGTAAATAAGTAAGTAAGTGAATATGTTAGCATGCAAGTAAATAAGTACTTAAGTAAGTGAGTGAGTTGGTTAGTGAGTCAATGTGTAAGTAAGTAAGTAAGTAAGTAAGTAAGTAAATGAATTTGTAAGTAAGCACGTCTTCTGTTATCTGACATAACTGGGATCGCCTTTGGTTTTGTCACGTGTGCTATTTAAGAGAGAATCCCCAAGATTTGGAATGTTTTGATTGAGGATGCATTAGAAACATTATGATTTGTTTACTTACTAATTAGGAGAGTTGAACTTACCACAAAAGTTCAACTCAGTGGACGCTGTGGTTCTACGCTCCAACAAAAAAAATTAGGGAGGGGGTTAACAGCCTGACTGAACTGGTGACTGGACTAATGTACCTGGGCTAGCCACACTTTTGTTTATTTTCCAAAGGTTATCAGAGATTTCAACTCACTCTGCCAACAAGCCATAAGGTAGAACATTCTCTTCCGGGATGATTCTACAGACATAGGTACTCCTTGCACTGATAGTGGGTACACTCTCGTCATCATCATCATCATCATGATTATCGAGTAAGTGAATAAGCTAGTATGAAAGTAAGTTAGTAAGTATGTAAGATAGTAAGTAAGTAAGTATATGAGTAAGTAAGTGAGTTAGTTAGTAAGTTAGTAAGTCAGTTGGTAAGTAAATCAGAAGATTGATAAGTCAATACGTGTGTGTGTTTATGAGTAAGTATGTACATTTGTTAGTAAAAATGTAAGTAAGTAAAAGCGTTAGTAAGTAAAAACGTTAGTTAGTAAAAACTTTTGTGTGTAAGTAAAAAAGTAAGTTAGTAAGTAACTAAGTAAGTAAGTTATAAAGTTAGTACACACTTAGATTTCTTTACCGAAATCTGTTAAATTTTACCGAATTCTCAAAAGCGTTGTTTGGTAATCTGATTTCACAGAATAAGGTACTGAAATCCGGATTTTTTTTACAGATAACTTAAATCGGATTACCAAACGTTCTGCTGTTGCGAATTTTGTAAAATTTTACTGATTTCTGTTAGAAAAGCTAAGTGTGTAGGTTTGTAAGCGTCGGTTCATAAACCACGTAGACTCATTTTTGTAAACCCTCCCGTCCCCCCTCGTAGACTTTCCTCCATACAATTTTTTGAAATTTTGTATGGAGCGTAGACTTTGGGCAACTCCCCCCTCCCTTCAGAAAAGTCTACGTGGCGTATGAATAAGCCCATAAGTAAGTAAGAAATTTAGTAGATGGATTCAAATGGATAGTAAAAAAGAACGGAAAAGGATATTTTAGCTAACCAACTGGCAAAACAAAAATACAAAAATACTTCTACTCTGTGGCACACCACCTTGCAGCAGTTAGCCGAAATTTTGGCCATAGATGAAAAAAAAGAAGCTTCAGTTCCTTGGTTCCTCCTTTGATCAAATTATCCGTCGTTTTGGCCACGAAATTATTGGAATATACTCTCCTCTTCAAATTGGCTCAGAATTTCTCGATTGGATGGAGCTGGGGCACGTTGGGAGGGTTGGCATGCTTGGGCATCACTGGAATGCCCAACCACTCCATTTCTTTCAGCGCTCGCTTCGAGTAGTGGGTCGACGCTAGTTCCGGCCGAAACACCACATCGTCATGTGGACCTACCACGGAAAGGAGTGGTCACCGTGCCTTCCGTGTTCCGTTTGGACTTCTGTTGAATCCTCCGGTCGCTTAAAATGGTTGAACGACTGGAGCCAGGCTTCCACTCGATGGACTCTCCCATTTCCAGAAGTGCCAGAATGTTGCAGATGTCCGGCCGACACGAAGTAGCCACGATGGAGGACTTTTTTCAAGCCCGGATGGAGCAAGCGGTACCGACAAGTTGTTTCATTGTTCTCGCCATAGCTGCCTTAAACAAACTGATGGAGCTGTCAAATTTTCACAAAAAACAGGCAACTAGTATATACTGACGGGTCGACTGACCACCAGATGGCAGGGTAATCGCATGAAAAATCGGAACCATTTAGTCGCTCATTTTAATGCACGCTTTATGCATTAAGTTCAGCCCAAAGTTTAAGCGTCACATGTTTTTAATTACTTCTCGATACAATCCTTAATGTTTTAATATTTATTCCGATTGTTTTCCTTCTTGGAAAGTAATATCAGGCCGTCGGTTGTTGTCATATCAAAACATTTTAATTTCATACAATTAATGATTAATTTATGAATTTCTTTTTTGTTCGTTTCAAACAACAATAATCCTAACCCTATTCGATTACTATTGTAATAACAAAATGATTACAATAGCTGAGACGACGTTCGACCTGCACCGTCACATAACCACAATGTTGGCAAGCTGCTTGAAAGAAATCTCCACCTCTTTCCATCGTTGGGAATCATCGAAGAAATGCGATTGAGACCCCTTTTTGAGCATACCGGAGTCGTGCGCCGGAGCCGTACACTTCACATATGTGTTCTGTTATTAACTTTAAATTTTCCGGCTACAATTTACTGCTGGAAAATTGCTTAATAAATTACAATTTCTCCTTGCCAGCCGGTCGGTCGGTCGGTCGGTCACCGTCTTTGCCTTGCTGCTCACATCAAGACGGCATGGGAAAAGTCCTCCTCTCTTGTTGCTATGGCTTCGGGAGGGGAACCCATTTGCCGTACGTTGCTGGGATGGTTGGTTAGGTTTTTTCTATGAAGCTCATCACAGACCAAAGGTATCTCTCAATTGGTTTAATTTCGTTGTTGTTCGTGTTGTTTTTTTTGCTGCTCGCAATCGTCGTTTGAGGCTAATGGTTATTTCTTGTTTCGCCTTTTCCGGTCCGGCAATAGTAAAGTCACAATAGAGAGACGTGCGGTTTCCTTTTCATTGGGTTCAAGAAGAATGGCGCTAGTTTTTAGTCCTAATGAGAAATAATTCGCCGTTTGTTCCTGGGGATTTGTTTTCCGGATGAGGTTAATTCAGTTTGGACATTACGGAATTATCTCGGCAAATGAGCAACATAGATCTTCCCGGTGTGGATAAGGAAGGGGGCTGGGAGCTCGAGAGGGGAAATCGATTCTACGATTTATTAATCTCTTAAGAAGAAATACACGGTAGGTGAAAGCCACGTTGTTCGAGTCTGATTGGGAATTTCAATTACCGAATACTAACGAGTGCAAAGTGGAGATCGAATGGTAACAAAAAACTTTGAATCGTAAATCCGGGCTTTGAAATTGGCTGGCACGGAAAATGATTCTACCGGGTCCCTTTGAAGTTTATCACCCCGGTCGAATTTCAGGTTGATCTCGGCAGTTCATTCCGTCAGCGAACGATGGTATTCAAATTAGTTACCTCAATTTCCTTATCCTTATCCCCGTTTCTCGTTTCGGTCCGAAGGACCGTTTGAGGTTGATTTTGCATTTGAGGGAAGTGGAAGAAGAAAAAAAACTGAAGCAGATCTCGAACATCGATAGCATTAATAATCGTTTTCCGTTGATTGACTTTTGCGCGAACTTTTTCCTCCTGCCTTTTGAAAGCATCCATCCAACGTTCATTCATTGCGCCGCCGACATTCAGATTGCCAAAAGTGATGACATTACCAAAGCAGTAGACCTGGGATGGCGTTATGGGGAGATCGAGCAAGGAGCGAGAATGCGCGTTTTTCCAATTTCTATAATGAATGTGTTCTTTTTTTATTGTAAGCACAGTGCTCTTGGCAAATGTTTATCTGATGGTGCAGTTGGTTAAGATAATTGCATCGCATGACCTTAAAGTAAAGCATGTGGAAGTGTTTCTAAAACACTTAGGACGGAGCTTGAAAAATGCTTACACAACGTAGCGGATACATTATTGTTGCAAAATATGAATAAAATATTTTGAAGAAATTTTAATTTGACATTTTCAAAAAGAGAAATGCTCTGAATAAGTGCTTTAAATAACTTGTATTTGGCTTCGATATAAATAGCCTAGCATAGCAGAGCATTATCTGACCATACAATCTCCTGGCTTGGCTGTTGTAGAGACGATGGAAGCGCCAGAAGAGCTGCCTTGGATATGACAGGCTGTTCATCCATCGATGCAAAACACCTGGCCAGGTCCTTATGATCAGTAAGGGATGGGTGGGAAGTGTGGATTAGATGTCTACTTAAGAAGATGCTGAGAACTCATGCTACCTTTATAGACATCTGGAGTTGGAAGTTGGATTGAATTGTGCGGGTGGCTTTCCTTGGAGAGAGAGCATATGTATATTAAGGTCGTTGGGAGTAACGAAGCTAAAAGAGTTAATGCACTCCTTTGTTGTTCGCATTTCTCCGCTGGAACACATGTGTTTCCTACTTCTTGCGTGAGAGCTTGTCTATCGGTTGGGACATGAGCACTAACTCTTGTCCTAGCCTAAAAAGGCATATGATTTTAGCGCCATTACTCGCTTTCTGAAAAAAAGAAGAAGGACCCAAAGTCAAATGCCTACATGTGTGTGACATACCCTCAAATTTTAATTTTATACTTGATAGTATAGCAAAGCATATCATAGAACATTTGCGAATACCGTGAGGGGACCCACCGAGATAAGCCTATCCACTTCCAATCAACGTTTCGCCAAAAATTCCGAGCATCGTAGAACCACTTCTCTCTGCGTATCACGTCCTTACAACTGCCAGAACTGCCATTGCCAGAAGTGCTTGGAACCCAAACAACCTTCATAGACGTCCAAGAGATAAAAATGTGGCGAGTCTCAATATTTCAAGCTGAACAATCCTTTAGGTCCTAAGTAACATTAGGAGACTCTTTTCGTAAACTTTCTCTTCGCGTTCCTACGGCTATTTAAAAACATGTTCAAGTATTTTCAACCCACAGTATGGAAATATAACGTATAATTAAGGATCCAATACGTCAAAAACATCAGCAAATTGTTTAATAAACAGACGATTAACGAAAGAGAAAGTCGTCGAAGAGAACCTCTCAATGTTACTTACCTCACGCATTATTAAGCTTGATTTAGTTGTGGAATGGTTATATATGTTTAAAAAAGTTCATGTTTAATTAAAGATACGTACATATAGGACAAGAGCGAGTCAAGTTGGCTTCCGCCAGCGAGATCAAGGAAGGGTAGCTTTCCTCCAACAGTTGATCCTCGACAACACTCATCACGGTGTCCAGAACCCGACGGTGGTGCGCATCGCTCACGTGGTCCGGGAATTTCTTGCCCGTCAGTCCAATCAGCTCAAACTGGCTCTGCTGGAAGCGGTTCGTTAGCTTTTACTCATCGTACACTCTCAACATGTCGCCCAGCAGCTGCGACAACTTTTAGTTTTCTGCGTATTTTTTATTAATATTTTTCTTTGACCATTAATTCAACGCAAACACTACTTCATTTTTTACCATTCAAGAACACTTCTCGTACAATCCAAATCACAAAATTCAACGATCGCGATTTTTTTACCGATAAGAATACACGACCGGTTTGGTTGACTTTCAAAACCGATTAAACGAGATGCGAAAAACGTATTTCGAATACTACACGAGATATTACATCGTTTTTTTTAATAACTAGCTGATCCCGGTGCGAGCGTTGCTACGCCTGCAACTAAATGAATGAGCATTACATAGAACTGACTTTTTTTGATGAGTTTTTTTTGAGTAATAAGGAGTTCAAACTTCTATCAGAACATTCTTCTTACCCAGGCAATACAAAGTTTGTGGCTTAGTTACCTGGATAATTCTCAGGATTGGTTGAAATTTGTGTTTGAATTCACCATAGAAACATTTCTTGCATTCAAAAAACCCCGCATACCATTTTTGATTCCATTTGCTTGATTAGTTCTCAAGCTATGCAGAAATTTATGTTTCATTTGTATGCGGAGCGGAAGGGGGAAGCGGTCTCAAACAATCATAAGATCCTTCCCCAGTACCAAAAATACTTGCATACATATTTTCATTCCGATCGGTCAGACAGACAGTCAGACAGAAATCCATTTTTATATAAATAAAAATACTGTTTCCAATAAACCCCACATGCCAAATGTGGTTTCATTTTCTTGAATAGTTATCGAGTTATGCAGAAAATTGCGTTTCATTTGTATGAGAGCCCCCCCTCCCTCCTTTCAGAGGGCCTTTAAAACCACCATAGAAATATGTCTGAGTTATGCAAAAAATTGTGTTTCATTTGCATGGGATCCCACCCTTTCTAGAAGCGGGAGGGCTCTCGAACTATCATAAGATGCTTTCCCGGATCCAAAAACCACTGAATACAAATTTGCAAAGCAGTAGGTATAGTTCTCATGTTTGGTTGAAATTTGTTTCATTTGTATGAGACCCCCCCCCCCCTTTTTAGAGGGAGGAGGGGCTTTGAACCACCATAAAAAACATTTCATGCATTAAAAAACTCGTCCATTCCAAATTTGGTTCCATTTGCTTGATTATTTCTCGAGTTATGCAGAAATTTGGGTTCCATTTGTTTGAGAGCACCCCCTCCCCCTTCCTCCTCATATGACGGAATAGTCTCAAATCACCATAGAAACATTTCCCTCCTTCAAAAACTTCCACATGCGAAATTTGGTTCCATTTCTCTTATTTGTTCTCGAGTTATGCAAGGATTTGCGTTTCATTTGAATAGGTTCCCTCCCTTTCAGAAAGGGGAGGAGTCTCAAATCAACATAGAACAATTTTTTTGTCTTCTAAAACCACCACATACTAAATTTGGTTCCATTTGCTTGATTAGTTCTCGAGTCATTCAGAATAGTGTATTTCATTTGTATCGGAGCCCTGCCCCCCCCCCCCCTTTAGGATGGGAAGGGGTCTCAAACCAACATAGAAACATTTTTTGTCTTAAAAAACCACCACATGCTAAATTTCGTTCCGTTTGCTTGATTAGTTCCCGAGTTATGCAGAATATTGTGTTTGATTTGTATGGGAGCCCTCCTTTTTTGACGGGGAGGGTTCTCAAGCTACCATAAAATCCTTGTTTGCCTTCAAACACTCACACATGCTAAATTTGGTTTCTTTTGCTTGATTAGTTCTCGAGTTGTGTAGAAATTTGTGTTTCATTTGTATGGGAGCCCCCCTTTCCAGTTAAATGAGGGGCTTCAAACCATCATAAGATTATTCTCCGGCCCCAAAAATCTCTGCATACAAAATTTCACGCCGATCGGTCCTTCCGCTCGCGAGTTAAATCGTGACAAAGGAAACCCCAACTCATTTTTATTATATAGAAGATTTTCAGTTGCAGCGAAAAAACAAACGTCAGATCCGCTCACAGGCACAGCCTCCTTTTTCGTATTTTGCTTCGAAATTAATATACGATAATATTTTCAACAGATGTTGCTTGAGTTTGAGATTATTTAATGTGATGTGATAGAAAACCACCATTAGTGAAGGACTTTCTATGGCGTACAGTTCCTCCCAATGTCAAAATCGAGCTGTATATACCTGTAATCCTCATTGTTCCGTTGTATGAAGGGTCAAAAACGAGGATGGGGACCCGTAAGCAGAAGCACTTATACGAAACCGGTAGACTAAAATGTTTCTTGCTGTTAAAACCGTAATTAATTCTTGGCCGCTGTTCCTTGGTTGACGTTGGAAAAAGTAATAGAAAGGATAGAGAATCTCCTATAGAGAAACGCTCTTATTGCAGGACATGTATAGTAGGCAATACACATAAATATTACCGTCTGGTGATTAAAAATAGTGTAATCAAACTCAATGTAGACTGCTGAAGACAATTAACAATTGAATTACAGATTAGTAATTTTCATTAAATTCCAACTAACTTTATTGCTTAAATTGACAGATACGCGTATTTCGTCTACAATTTGTACATATATATTTTTTTGAGAATAAAGGAAATGTCCTTTACGTAGAGAATAAAAAGAAAAGGTCCTAAATGAGAGCCTTGAGGGACACCTAGCGTGACTTGGATAGGATTCGATTTATTTCCGTTCAGTTTTATTATTTGATGGCGATTAGTCAAATATGATTCAAGCCATTTCAGAAGTCTTGTCTCAATTCTCATTTTGTTAGCAATTTGAAGAGTAACATTGGTATATCAATGCGGTCAAATGCTTTGCTAAAATATTAATAGAAAACTTCTGCATAGTTTCCGTTATCCATTGCATTTAATGAAAAGTCAATTTAATACAAGCAGATTTGTTGAGGTCGAACGTGCCTTAAAGAAACCGTGTTGCAAGTCAGTTTTTCTATTTTTGATTTGTTGGACGTTCTCAAACTCATTATTGATTGTCAAATTGAAGCAGTTTGAATAAAGCCATACATCAGTTACACAAACATAATAATACATACCTGCCGATTATATTTAGCAGGTACATTCCTGCTATGAATATGTGGCTTGCTTTTGTAAAACCACTTGGGAAACATTCCAAAATTACCAGTAAAAGTACCCAATAGAGAGAGTCAAGTATAAATAGTCAAAAACAGTCATGTTCATCTAATAGTAACCCACAGAATTACAAAATTTAATATAAAATTGACATGAAATCCGCCAATAAAATCAATAATGTTGATAAATGAAATGAAAAGTCGGAGAGAACAGTTATACAGAATGCTCTGTTTTTAACAAAAATTTATTCAAAAATGGTCGTTGGGAGCATCTAGTCTAAGAAGATTAAGTGATGCTACATTTATCTTCAAACGGTTGGGACTCAAGCATCGTCCTAGCCTGATTTGGCATATGGTTATAGCGCCATTACTCGCTATCTAAAAAGAGAAAAATGTCTGAAAATATAAGAACGTAAGGTGAAAGAAAACGTATCAGATTTCATGAATTGCAGCAACATCATGGTGTTACTTAATTTGAAACTTTATTTTTCATCATAATCATAGAAATCAGCAAAAATATGAAATTTGGCAGAAAAATGTTAGGACCAGGGTTCGGCAAATCATTTTCATTTGAAAATCGTCAAGCGACGTTGAAACTGTCAAACATCACTTTCAAATGAAAATTAGTTTTTTGATCTTCGAGCAGATACTCTATCAAAATCAACAGAACCACTTTCGATCAGTTCTCATGTAGTTTGGTTTTGCTTGATGCATGTTCATTTGGTGTTTCATTGTAAAATGAACTTATCTTCTCATTGAAGCGAAATACTTCAATCGAAAATTCAAGCAGTTTATTTTAACTTTTAACATTTTACTGGGTGTACGGTTAACGAAAATGAATCTTGGTTGATTCCTTATAAAGCATTGTTTACTGAAGTTGAATGATTCATAGTCAAATCTTATTATTAACTGTGCCTTTTTCAATTAACATTAATGAAAAAAAAAACCAATGCAACGTAAACTAAATTATGATTTGATTATTCTGCCCTCCGTTAACCTATCATCTCGAATTTTTAATAATATAATATGGTAAACAGACACCCTAACTTAGGTAGAAAGAAATTGAGCGTGCGCTGCATTTGCCTTGACACATTCCACATTCTAGTCACAGCTCGAAACTGGAAAAATTCACTAGCGTAAATCGATTTTACTTCTATTCCACCTCAATAGTAATGCAGATAGTGCGCTATATTGCACATTAGATTCTTTATACAATGCATTAGATGTACCATTATGCAAATTTACAGTGCGTGATTAAATTTGGTTTTGCACTAGTGCGTTATTACGGTTTTCAATCCCAATGATAATAACCAAACTTCGTTTTCTGTAAAGAAGTTATTTGCAGGTGAACGGATGGAACAAAATAGGAAAACGCAGTACGACGGAAAGTGGAAGTGGAAAGTAGAAAGTGAATGTGAATACACGAAACTTAATGTAGAATGTGAAGATTGTGAATAAAGTGGAAGCGAGGCAATACTGTTTGCAATACTGTGTTTCTGTTTTTTGGATTGTGATACCAGTTTTCAAGGAAATGACATTGTACTCAAAATGTATATCAGATGTTGGAAAAAGAAAAATAAATAAATTTGAAATTCACTGCGTATTCTCTGTCCATTTGTACATCGTTGGCAAAATCAGGTCAAATAACTCCTTATTGAGTTTAATTAGTAGCAAGTTTTGCAAAGTGTCCTCTCCCAGGTATGATCGTGCATTAGTGAGAATGAGGGCCAATGCACTGAAAGCATGGTGTTGTTAATACCACGGAAGCTACCGCAGTGAGCTCAGGGTGGGTTCCTCTACGTTCCATCCAAAATTTCCACACATCAAAACTGAAACTGCGCCTCTGTTCCACTTCAATTGTCTTTAACTGTTGCATGAAATCAGCCTCTTCACTAGCATTTGTAGCTACCGTAGAGCTGCCGAATTGTTCTGTAATGAAGATATCATGTTCATCCTGTACAACTACTGCTGCTGGAGGATCGCAAGATGTTTTCAATTCCGGGTAGCGAATATCATAGATCCTTTTCCAAGTGTCGACAATGTAGGCCTGAAATTTATAAAAACATTAATGAGTGGGAGGTAAACTGATGATGCGATCTGTTATAGAATAGACATATTGTTGTGAATCAATGCTGTGTTAACAGAGCGAGATGTAGAGGGATTAGAGGGTATACTACTGTTAGTAGCATAATTGTCATATGTTCTATGGATTCTTGATATACATACGACAGTCATACTTGTAGCGGAAGATATAGTGACGTGGTGAGCATGCGAGGTAGATAGTAGATATAGTTAAAAAATCCATATTTATTCCTGTAAGTCTGGAACAAAATAAACTTTTAAACCTCCTGCGCTGGTTTGTAAAATGAGATAAGTTTGTCTAACAAGACTCATTCATTAATAAATATTAGGGTAATTTAAAAAAATATATACATTCCAATCAAATCTAACCATAGAACAATCTTGTATGTATTAAAACACTTTAACTTCCGTACAATAAACAGCAGTGTTGGTTCGGATAGTTTTAGTAAGATATGAGTGAGATGATTGATTTGATAAAGTTTCGCTGCTAGTCTTATTATGAGTTATAGTGATAGTTATAATTATAGCGCCGTTAATCGCTCTCTAAAAAGGAACACCATATACTGGAAAGACCCTGTTCATGTGTTTATTCCATTATTCTATATGCAATGCTGCAATGCACAACTGGTCTCGATTCCTTTCATCAGGAAAAAATAATAATCAAGAGACCATATGGAGAGAGCTCACCGTAACGAATAGCAAGGCAGTTCATCATCACGTCGAGAGCCCCAATCCAGAAGTCCACCCTTCAAAATCACACTTTCGCTTCTTTTCGCTCACACACGTGCCGTATTTGATTTTCGATGGGATTTCATTACACTTGTCATCACACTTTCTTTTTTACTTTTGCACATTTCCAACAAGAGAACAAATAATTTAACTACCAGAAACATATTGATAACTATACAATTTAAACTAATTTTTATACTTCTTCCAAACGACCGCAAAACCTGACAGAAAAGAAAAACACGTCTGCTCGTGGCAAAAACACACTGCGTTTTCGGCATTGAACATTTCTCGAGTAATTCATGATTAGGGCCTAAAAGCCATTTGTAAACAATGACTTTAAACGTTGATCTCTTACGAATAACGAAAATTATACTATATCCAGCTACTCCATATGGTAGAACTAACATTCTTCTACCAGATGCTGCTTTCATTTTACGAGAGTGATTAAATGTTCAAGAAAAACCAATATTTAAAGCCATTGTTTACAAATGGCTTTTAGGCCCTTTACATGAATTACTCGAGATTTGATACTTTTGATGAACATAAATTAATTTTATGAAAATCTTCCAAAAGTCGCTACTAGGGAACCTTTTATAAACTGGTTTTGTCCATGTTGTTCTTACCTCTTAGACAATGTTTATTTTGTCCAAATAATCGAAATAAAAAAACAATTGTGTTTTATGGGAATTTTAGTTTTAAGTTTTAATTGTGATTTTTTCATATAATTTTTTTTATTTTTTTTCCAGTGTATATATTTTTGTTCATGAACATTTTGATTCCCTACCATTTCTTCTCGAACACTTTTCCTCTAAAACGAACGATTTCCGAGTAACTGTTGCATCAAAAACACGTAGGAACTTCTCAAAAGTTACTCTCGTATCGAACGACCGTTCGTTATGCAAGAACACTTATACTGTAATTCCGAATACGTTCGCTAAGTCTTGGCCAAATCTAAAATACTAAAGTTTAGCCATTTACTGATTTGACGTGGAACCGCTCCATTTCAATAAAAAGATAAATGACTAGCTTTGAAATGAGAAGAAGAATAAGAATTTTCCATTTAATTACAACTACCTTTGCTTATCTTGACAGATACGCGTATTTCGTCTATAATGTCAAACACATTGTAGACGAAATACGCGTATCTGTCAAGATAAGCAAAGGTAGTTGGAATTAAATGGAAATTACTAATTTTTCTTCTCATTTCTAGTTACAGATATTCCTTTAAATACCTTAAACCCTCTAGGATTCAGATATTTGATTGTTTTTGTGCATCAGCAAGTCATTCTTTAAGACATGTTCTGAAAGGTTTTCTGTCATTCTAGTTACTCTACAATTGGATTGGTCGAAGACCTTAGTTTGATGATTTCTGAAATAAATGGAATATCTAACCAAGGTGGGTTAAAACTTACAGAGAGATGTATAAATGCGAAGCTAAAAATAGCATGCAAAATATTGTGAAGAGATGTTGTAATATTGATATAATGATGATGACAATAACAATTCCATTTGCAATGTGTGCACGTCCACAGACGGACCCGCGCATCCATCATGAATCTGAAAGTTTGGACAATGTATCATAGCCCCGAGGGAAAAAGTAATCTAAAAGTATTACACAATACTTGGGAATTTCGTGGATGATCATGGACAAACCGTTAAAATAATAGTATATCTAAGATTTAGATATGCTGCTCCGCCTTCCTTCATATTAACCCGAATCACTCGTAGCGAATCTCACAGGTACTACATTAATTTTGATTGATTTAATGAGCCATCTGAATCTCATATGTTACTACGGTAGTTATACAAAAAAGCGTGTAGTTATATACAGTGGAAAAAAACTAATTAATATGATATAACCACAATGGAACTGTTTCTTAGCTTCGGGTCTGCACAAAGAATCCCTACTGAGCCCTTGCGGCACGTCAAGCCGACACACTTATCTCTACCTCTTCTTTTGCGTGTGTCACTCCTGGTCCTGGGAGTTGATTACCGATTGGATTGAAATTGAATTAACTTTCCAAATCAAATCTACTCCAATAAAGAATGGTCTATCTCTCACTTTTCCAAATTCCCTGCTGGTAACGAATAAGTTTCCATCTCCGAAATTCCAGTAATCGAAAAAGTTAGAAGGAAACCAAGCATTGTTGTGCTTCTCCAAACCATCTTTGAATATCGTTTTCCTACTGTCCGAGCCCCGAGCTCCGTAAAAACCCTACACTTACCAGCGAGCGCCGGGAAGCTGCAGCTTGTCTTTGAAATTTAAAACCGTCAATTGTTCGTCCACAAATAAATCCTCCCTCCACTCCGCTTCGTTCAAAATCACTACAAAAGATATGCAATCCATCGGAATAAGACGACTAAATTGTCATCCAAAGCAGCCGGTGATAGTGGAAGGAAGCGATTCTCCACTCAAAAGACGTTGACGTACGGCGAATTGGAGGGGATTTCCATGGGAACCGAAATCCGAAGATGCATTCTTACTGATATGACCACAGCAGGCCACAGCAGTGCAGCGGATGCTCTTTTCGGTGGGGGTGTGGTGAAATTTCAAGATTGAATTTCAATAGACAGGGTGGCGAGGTGGTGAGTTGACCAGATGGCGATGACATGCACAGAACACGGAGGGTCAACAGAATGAAATCCCTATTCAATATCGTACATGAGTTGGAGGTACTGTGATTGTCCGGTCTTGTCCGTCCCTTTAGTTCTCGGGATGATCTGGCTCCAGCCGAAAATGTACACACTGTGAGGGAGTGAAAAGAACCTGACCACACAATAGAAGGGCTTAAACGGTCTCTCAAAGGTATATTTATATACATGCTGTGTGGTGGGCCATCGTCGGGCAGCATCTTGGGGTAAAATGCGAAATGACAACATTCAATATTCCCTGTTGGTTCATCCTGCCCGCAATGCTGAACGATTGTTATTGTTTGTTGGTCTAGGGTTTCAGATTCGTTGGCAAGACGACCAAGAGAAGGAAAGATTCTTGAGCGAGCAGCTTGCTTCGGTAGTTTGAAGAATTTGCTATCCATCCGGATTGTTTTCGCTGCCCGGTAGGATGTGTGCATATTTCAGCTTAAATCTTCGTTGCTTTGGTTTCAAATTGACAAGCAATATGCAACAATGTATTAGTGAGGAGATTCTGGGTATGCGACACGGAGGAAATGGTTAAAGTACAAATGGTTGCAGTTCGTGTTTATGTTTTTTAACGTAGAATTAGTTTTCACTTTTCTATATCGGATGTCATTTCAAAATTTTGAAAAATTAGAGCATTATGCCAAAGTGAAAGTGTTACCTAACGTTTGACTGAGCATAATTTCTTCATTCATTAGGGTGTAATGTTAGCCTTGGTCCTTTATTCGGCTTATGTACCAGATATGTCATTAATTCAACGATAATCAACAAAATTGTGTTTCTACTAGGATGAACGATTAATTTCGAAGCAATTGATATATCACTGATTAAGCTGAGCAGATTATCGCCACAACTTTCAAACGATCTTGTAACCGTAGGTAGGATGAGGTATGAGGAAAAGCCGGTTTTGATAGTAAAATATTCAGTGCTACAACTGTAATTATAGTATTTGGGTAAGTACATAAAAACAAAGTAAAGTATGGTATTTTAAACTTACAATTTGGTGGGATTTTGTAACCGTTTAACTCTACAGCTACGGTTATGATTAAAGCATCTAAATCTATAAAGTGACAATTCTAACTTCAATCCAATTTTCACTCAATTTTAATAAACTTAAATAATGGCGGTGTAAATCGATATTTTAATATTCACTACCGATGTACACATTTCTATCACTGAATTCATAATGACGACAGGCAAAAAATCATAAACAAAGAATTGACACACTGTTGACATCTGTCACTGCAGATAAGGCGATACTTTGACAGTTTACGGAACTCACTTCAGTTAGAGTCCCTAAAAAGAACATGCAACACTTATTTCGATTAGTTCTCATTTTGCGTGCATGTATGATTCACATGGGATGCTCGATAGGTAGCTCCGATAGGTAGATTTGGTTTCACTCTTTGCGTGACTCTTTATAGGGACTCTAACTTCAGTAATGCCGGTGAACTGGGTGGCCAGCGATTATTTTCCTGTCGTAACAGATCTAAATTTAGCTAAACTGAACCTATAAATCAAATAATGTGCCCTAGATGTACAGAAAATACACTGACAATTTATTTTCGTAAAGTAGCTTTCACGCGTTTCGTAAACAAGAACGTAAACAAGTACATAGAACAAATGAAGCGTACATTGCATGGAACATTCATATTGCTTTTTATTCGATGAAATGCTATCATTACACTATGCACGAAGACCAGTAGTGAAGACCAACCAATCCCTGTTTCTCTTTTATCGTAATCATGCAAAATGGTGTTGCTGCTGGGATGGGCGGGATTAATTTATCCATCCCAAAATAAAAATTAAAGCAATGTCAAGAGCTATGACGACCTGCTCAATAATCAAGCACGAGCTTCTCACGAGTCAGCATGGCCTAGTTAGATCAGCCACGGATTCAGTATCAGTACTTTCCAAAAATTCAGGATCGAATCCCATGTTCGAAACATCTGTCAGTCATTCATGCAACCACCAGAGAGACTCTTTGTAATTTGTGACAAAATATTCGTAGCTCTTTGTATTGTTTTCATTGCATTGTACCATGAATGTTCTTTCTATGTCAACAAAAGCTTTGTTTTTGACAGTTGCTCGTGTGCCCTTAATTTCGAATGAATCTTCATAAAAAGTACAAATCAGTTTCGTTGCAATGGATTTGTGAGTATTTTCTTCGATTTTGTTATACAAACTAAAATTTACTTTCAGTGTAGCCAAACGTTATAAACTAACTGTTTGCACAAATAGTTATTATTGGTAAACTTTTAATGATAATATGTAAGTTTGCGGTTGCGGTTTTAAAAAATGGCTTAACGAAACACAAATCTACGCAACAAAATCTGTATGGAGTGAATTATAATGTACTAATGATCGAATGGCCAATAGATGCCATGTGTAAATCATTTAAGTTATTCATAGTAGTTTTATCCTAGTTTTGTTTTGTGAAATTTTGTGGCTTTTTTTCTCGCTGTCATTTTCACAGTTGTTTCTATTATGTTTAAAAAAAAAATAGATTTAATTAATGGTGATTTCGAGTGTTAAAATGTGCCGTGAGTTGTTAAACTAACAATTATAAAGAAAATGTGCGGAGTAAACGTTAGATGCGTATTGCTCGTTGCTGGTTGCCTGATAGCCTGCCTGTTTTATGGAATGGATACGGGACTGAATGGATTTCAGCTAAGTACTTTTTAATATTTTTGGAACTAGAATAGTTGTAGCTCCCGTAGTGGATGTTACACCACTTTCCTAACCATTTTACTGTCCACTTGTGCTCTTCTACGACCACTCCATTCCTTCCTTTGGGCAGTCAGATGCTCCTTGAAAGTTCTTATCTCACGAGACACAGTTGTATTTGCAATTCCTAGCATTTGAGTGATCCATCAGTGGGACCGCTCTGGATTTTGATTGTAAGTGCACAATTTTTTCACGGTTTATTTCTGACTTCGACGACTTACTGGAACTATTGTATGAATAACTATAGAGCTCAGGTGCAAACAATACATTACGAATAAGATATTCAAATTTCTACCCGCATAAGCAATAACCATAAGAAGTGCCTAACCACCAATTCGGGGTATCATCCCAACTGTAAGTGGTATGGTCACACCATCGATAATATCGTTCCTATATGGTACATGTTTATTAGGGTAGGTTTTTTACTCATACAGTTAAGTTTCTTTGCTGATGCTATATATTGTTCAAAATTTAGGTATTTGCAGATTTCGGTTATGTACAATTTCAGCTTAAAGGGGTCATACAAATATGTAAGATTTCTATGATATTTGACTTGACATGATACAGAGCGTGTGAACCGGTGTGTCCACGCATCCTTCCTCACCTGTAGATTCGCGGATTGCGTTGGGGTTCAGGTCTATTCGTTTGATTCCAGCTCGTTCTAGGAAATCTTCTTTTCAGTTGATGCAGACAGAAAAATAATTGGACATAATTTAGCCCAGTTGTTTCCAGAACCCTTTCTTTTACTTGCTGCGTTTGTATTGGATTAGACTAAATTAGATCAGTGACCAACCAGTGGGTGTCAGCTATATGTTGTACAAACATCTACAAACATCTATAACCTAATATTTCTAGATCTTAATGATTAGTAGTATTGCAGTTCCAACGGCTGAAGTATTTCGATGAGAGGGTGATCAAATAAGTTGCAGATCAAAATTATCTAATAATTACTTGTCTTATTATTAAATAATTTATTAACTAACTATTAAAAAAATGTATTATGATAATATAATATAACCATTGCAGAACCTATGAGATAGACTACAAATGATAATAGGGGTGCAATGAAACGGAACAGCACATCGACATTTTAAATATAGTATATCTAAAATGTTGATGTGCTGTTCCTTTACATGATGTATAATTTCAGATCATCCACAGAGTTCCTGAGTCTCGAAAAAAAAATATCTCGTGGCTACGATACATTTTCCAAACTTTCAGGTTCATAATGGATATGCAAATCCTTCTTCAATTGCAGCAGAACAACAATCTGCAGATATGTGTAGTTGTTATTATCATTTTACATTATAATATTCCTGCTGTAAATTGTATATACTATTCCATATGAAACTACATATTGATTTTACATTTATATTATTATCATGCCATTTTTACCATTTCTCGGATTTTTAGGATTTATTTCAATATTATTTTACTATTCTTACCTCGGAGCGTATGGTACGGTATGTCCACGCATCCTTCATCCCCTGTAGATTCACAAAATGTTTTGGGGTTCAAATGTATTCATTTGAATACAAACCATTTTACAGAATCATCTTTTGCGGTTAATCCAACGCAGTAGGCCTGGCCGCTTTGACGCTTGTATCATGTCTCTGATATGCTGCAAGCATCAATATTGACAAAAAAGATAATTGGGCGTAATCTAACCCAATTATTTCCAGGATGCTTTCTCGTACTGGCTGCGGTTGTATTAGATTAGATTAGATTAGATTAGTTTTGTTTTGTGAAATTTTGTATTGAGTACAGTGAATAGCTTGCAATGTCTTCTAACGGAAAATCAGACGAAATAAACCGTATTTTAATAATAGATCTATCGAATGGGAAGTTGCATCCATGAATAAACACAATTTGGTGCTTATATACCGAAATTACATCCATATTTCTTGAAAGTTTCTGACTTTATAAAACATGTTTTTTTTACCTTTTCATGATCGATTTCAGCTGAAATAGTTAATGAGTTATAATAAATAATAAACAAAACAATCAACAAATTCAATTGTGTGCTTAAGCGTGAATTTTATTTGCTTCCATACAAATCTAAAAATAAAAGGATGGAAAATTTGGGTTTTTTCTATGAGAGTCCTCAAAAACGGGTAACAAATGTTTCAAAATTGTATTCTTTTTTTCATTTCAAAAGGGTTCATTCCATTTAAAGTGTTTGGGTTGAGCCCGTGTGATCCTCCAGTTTCCAAAGTATAATACTTAAACCTAGTAAAGCCTGTCCGCGTCAAGTTTCGTACACTTTTTTTTCAAGTGTAGATTTTGAATCAATTCACAGATAGCTGAAACATTTCACTTATATGACAGTTGAAATTCTCTACTTTATTTCGTGGTACAATATGTTTAAATTCTTGTTACATCCAGTAAAACGGCGTCGAATCAAGTGCTAACTCATTTTTTACAAACCGCAGTAAAATCTGTATTTATCGGTGCGCGATTTTGCCAAAAAGTACCGGATTTTGTATTTGCACATCATTTGACCAGCGTTCTACTATGCCTCGGAAGGTTGGAAGTGGAACAAATCGAAAAGTATGCTCTCGACAAATGAACAAGAAGGTGGTAGCCATTATTGAGAAAAAAACCAATCTTTCTGTAGGAAATGTAACTCACAAAGTTGGAAAATCCAAAGCATACGTACAAAAAGTGAAGCAAAGGCAAGGACTTAAGGCGTAAAAAGTTCAAAAGCAAAATTTCACTGCAAAAAGTTGTGCCTTCGGAGCTTTACACCATTTTTTTACAAACATTTGCTTGTACCGTAATGGGCGACGATACATACGTATTCGATGACATTAAACAGTTTTCGGGTCTTGCTTTTTACACCACAATGCAAAGGAACGTCGTTGCCGAGGATTTCCGGACAAGGTAGGACAAGGACAAGGAGTCCAATCAGAAGTCACGACATTCCAGCTCTATGTTGACCTGATTTGGCTTCTTGTAACTATGCGAAATCCGTCCTGGAATGGTATGAGGTACAAGAGGTCATATACGTGCCAAAAACTGCCTATCCGCCAAACTGTGCTGAATTTCGCCTAATAGGGAAATACTGGGATCTAGTTAAGCGGAAATTCCTCGAAACTAAGAAGACAGCAAGTGATACCGACGATATCAAGAGAAGATGGAAATTCGTCGTTGCGGGTATATCTGAGGATACCTTACGGACCCTAATGGTGGGTGTACCACAGAATGTTCGAGAATTTTAAAGGAAGAAGGATTAACATCCTAGTCAACTGTTTCTAATGTATACATAACTCTATGAATGTGAAATAAACAATCGGGTTTGTTGATTTACGTGTAATTTATTTTTGCTTCTATTGTGTCGGTGTCCGAAATTTAACGAGGATAGGTTTATGTAGAAGATAAAATCTGCGCTTCCACAAATCCGAGCTCCTGTATATTCACTTTCAAATTTTACTCAATGAAACTGAAACTTATTGGCTCTAGCAGATAAAGGATAATTAGTTGAATTCCACTTGATCACGTATAGAAACCAAAAAATCCCAATAGGCAGCTGGCAACGCCTCACCCGCCATCTGCTACTTCACGTTGGCTAAACAAAAGGCTTAGGTGATGGAGTTGAACCAAAATACAATTTTCACTTGTCAAAACTTCATTTCAGATGAAAAATTTAACTGTGCAAAAATGACAGCCAAAAACTTTTTGCGTCTCGTTTTGAGCACAGCACACTAAGATCTCCATTATAATTGGAACCAGTGCCGGTAAAACTCAATTCATCTGCTCTCAAGTGAGCTGAAAAGTATCTTCAACCTTAAAGGACAGATCAATTATCTTCGTGAATTTGAATTTTGAAATGACAGTATTCTCTTGACCAGAGCAACCGCGACCTAAGTATTGTAAATTATTGAGTAGCTCTGGTACACTTAATGTGTGTGTTTGCAAAATCCACGAAAACTGGTTTGAGTGGGCTAGTAACCGGAATGAACATTACCTGACCACATTATCGTTTTGTTTTGTGTCACAAGAGGACTACGAGCAAGGGTTAGAAGAACTACACAGCACATACCAATTTAGTTTTCCTCATATATAAAAAGGAATCAGGTAATTAATAATATATTAGAACATAGAAACTAAGTACAGTCAACTATTAATATTAAAATCAATAGAAAAAGTTAATGTTAAAGTAAAAAAAAACACAAAGGAGGTAAACACAAGGGGTGAGTCGCTCAGCACAATACCTCTTGTGCCCAGTTTTTTTTAGTGTGCCTTTGAGCGTTACGATTTTGGATCGTGGTGCCAATAGGTGGCCATGTGTGCCACAGTAATATGACAGTTGATTCACTATATTTTGGCTACGCCTGGCAATCAGGCGATTGTTTTGTTTTGCTTTCAAAATTTAGGTCTCGGACAAGGTTTTTATTGTGAAAACCGCATTTTTCTAACTCTTGTGTTAGAACTCTTGTTGTGAGACAGCTTGTAAATGTGCCAGTTTTCTGTCTTGTCCATCAAAAACTACAGCTTTGATATTCGCCAATTGGTTTGGTACATAAGGAATAACGGGGCCACCCGTAACTTTCCACAGACTTAAGAAAAAAAACATTGATTTCAATGTTTTTCAGCTGCTTCAATAAGGCATCAAAGACCTGGTCCTCTGTACCTTTGGTAGAAAAATGTCATTGTGAGATAAAGTTATGATTTAAACTTAAATACACGTACTGTGAACTTCATTGTGAAGCAAAATGCAGCATATCCCAAGTAGCACCAAAAACATAAATCGAAAAGTTATATTTACCATGTGTCATGCTGTAGATCTATAAAGGTGCAATTTGATTAGTTTAGTAATGTGGATGTACGTTTCATGCTATTCGAATTTAGGTTTATCTATTATGTCATATATCTGTTTGATGTTTTGAGTTAGGACATGTTTATTTACATCTGGCGTCTTGCGTGTTTGCATATTATGTTGTATAAATGTAGCAACACAAGTCTTCCGTATTTTGAGAAACAAACACATACGTGAAATGTCAAACGCCAACACAACTAGTCAGGTATGTTTTGTTCATGTCGTATTGGACGTCGAATGGCCGTCGGTACTTTTAAATAAGACTTAAAACTATCCACAATCTATTTATATCACACTCATGTTTACCGCTGAAACATTTAGGAACCTAATTCTATTATGCCGGTATGATGAAAAAAAATAATATTACTGTTGCCATCTACGATCGAACATCATTTACACGGGTACAATTGCTTGTATGATGACGCATTAGCAAAAGCTGAAGTGTAATCGACCGATCATCAAAGTATAGCAAATCCATTTAATTTACTTTGATTCACTTTCCTACTCCTGAATTCTCTTATGTGAAAAAGAGTAACTATGTCATCTATCATGGTTTAAGAGGATTCTAATTGTTCCACTTCTCACGTGTTGAAATGGTCGAGTGGTAAGGAGACTAATCTTGTAAGCTTAGAGTTTATGGTTCAAACCTAGTTCATGCATACCTTTTTAAATACCGACAATGCTTTGTTTTTCTGAAGCATAAGATTTTTTTGTTTATGACAATTGTCGAACTTAAATTATGTTTCATAGGCTCACATTCTCCGCTGTTTCCATTCTATAGTAGTATCCTTAAATAGTCTTCAATCGCTGAAACGGCAACATTATTATTTGTCACATTTAAGCAAAAATGCATACAGTTAATCATTCTGTGTTACTTGGGATGTTTATCATACCATACGCGTGATTGCTGTTCAGCATTGTCGTGGTACAGCTGGATGTGGTGGTTATGGAATTACGAAATACTTGATACATTTTTGCGCATAATATTGGCGAGATCCATCACTTATCTGCTTGGAAACCAGAATTCAGCTGGGTTTCATGCGTATGTTTCTCCATTATTTTTTTTAACGGAGTTCCACCAGCTGTAGGTTCTTTACGAAGGTTCTCAGTCATGATCCGCATGTCCACATGTCCGCATGTCTGCAATCTCTCGGATCCTCTCGATTATTAGCTTAGGCTGCAGACATTCTGCTTTTTCACAATATTAAGGCTATGGAGGTTGATGGTACCATATTTTGCCTCCAATTTGCTCCACAACTTGTCTTCAATTGAAGCTGCAAAGTGATGTCATGTCGCGACTTACTCATTTAATCACAAACCTCATTTATTGTTTTTTAACTAAAACATTTCGCATCAACAAACAGGTAGATCAAAAGTTCACTTATAATCATTTTTTTCTTAAACTTATATCTGAAGCGTGAAAAAAAAACACAAAACAAAACAACATCACAACAGTTTACATCGTCAATTTTCCAGGGATTCCAGGTTATATCTTCCAGAAGTACAAATGTCAAAGGTGGGCAAAATGGCTCATTCGGGCTGCTCCGATCAGTTCCGGTCATTGAAGTGAGCTAGTTCTTCAGAACCGTTCATTTGCTCTTTTTCTAGCACTTAGCTAATGCGGATCAACGTATTGAAATTTTGTGAAAAAAATGTGTATTTATTGTTGGATTATTCGATTTGTTTTTTTTTTAACAATAATTACTATTTACGAAATATGTTTCGCGATTAGCCAAATACGTTTCTCACCAACCAGTTGTTCTGCTTTGGAAATGATCTGCTCACACAATACAACGTGCAGGAATGCACAACCTTTTCATCATTATCTGATGCCGATGCCGATTGGGTTTCAGCATGCTGATTTTCATATGTAGAATCAATATTCTTCCGCATTTTGTACACGAAACCTTGGTTCGTCGCGTTGTAAATATGCACATCTCCAAAATGTTGCTTCTTAAACCGCGGATCGAGAAAGATGGCTTGAGCGATCAGTTCATTCGATTCTCTTTACCCGCACTGCTTGCTGAGACTATCTTCCAGTTCATCTACCAACCTTTCGATATTTGGAGGAAGAGAATCTTTTGAATGCAGTTTGATACGTTCCCTCATAATGTGGGCATGGACTGAATTTTAGGTGACAACAGATTTTTCTGACAAAATTTCAATCAAAACTTCATTGAAAAGGCTGAATCCAATAAGACCAAACTTGAACTTACAGCATCTTTGTTCAGACCTGGAGTTCTATCTCGTCAGAACATTCTGCTTTAGCTTAGGAGGATTCTTGCCTAATTTAATCATACATTTAATCATCGGTGGGCTGGGTATGTCGTAAGAATGTCGGACGACAGCCCTGTGAAAATTGTTCTCGAAAACGAACCGACAGGTACAAGAAGAAGAGGCGCGCAACGAGCTAGGTGGATCGATCAAGTTTAAGGCGACCTGCGGACCCTCTGCAGACAGCAAGACTGGCGAGATACAGCCATGGACCGATTACAATGGATACAACTTCTGTGTACAGCAGAGGCCATGCTGGCCTTAGTCTGGTTGGTAAGGTAAGGTAAGAGAATCATTGAAAACCAATGCTGAGCAAGAGCAAAACTTCCATCTATGCTTGCGAGTTATAACTCCACTCTCGCTCTTTTCATGGCAGTTTCGAACGTTCCTCTAATTTATGAGAACACTGGCTGATCCCGGTGCGAGCGTTGCTACGCCTTCAACTAAATGAATGAACATTACATAGAACTGACGCTTTTTTTTAATGAGTTTTTTGTTTTGAGTAATAAGGAGTTCAAACTTCTATCTGAACAATCTTCTCACCCAGAAAAAACACAGTTTGTGGCTTAGTTACCTGGATAATTCTCAGGATTGGTTGAAATTTGTGTTTGAATTCACCATAGAAACATTTCTTGCATTCAAAAAACCCCGCATACCATTTTTTATTTCATTTGCTTGATTAGTTTTCAAGCTATGCAGAAATTTGTTTTTCATTTGTATGCGAGCCGGAAGGGGGAAGCGGTCTCAAACAATCATAAGAAGCTTCCCCAGCCCCTGCAAATACCTTCAATACATATTTTCACTCCGATCGGTCAGACAGACACTCAGACAGAAATCCATTTTAAATAAAAATCCTGTTTCCAATAACCCCCACATGCTTGAATTACTTGAATAGTTCTCGAGTTATGCAGAAAATTGCGTTTCATTTGTATGAGAGTCCCCCCCCCCCTTTCAGAGGGCAAAGGGGTCTCACCATAGAAATATGTCTGACCTTCAAAAAATTCCACATGCCAAATTTGATTCCATTTGCTTGATTAGTTCTCGAGTTATGCAGAATATTGTATTTTATTTGTATGAGAGCCCCCCTTTTTATGACGGGGAGGATTCTCAAGGTACCATAAAAACCTTTTTTGCCTTCAAAAACTCACACATGCTAAATTTGGTTTCTTTTGCTTGATTAGTTCTCGAGTTGTGTAGAAATTTGTGTTTCATTTGTATGGGAGCCCCCCTTTCCAGTGAAGGGAGGGGTCTCAAAACATCATAAGATTATTCTCCGGCCACAAAAATCTCTGCATACAAAATTTCACGCCGATAGGTCCTTCCGCTTGCGAGTTAAATCGTGACAAAGGAAACCCCAACTCATTTTTATTTATATAGATTAGAATTTTAGGTTTTAACTATGATTTTTTCAAGTAAAAAAAAAGTTTTTTTGTGGACACTTTGATTCTCCATCATTTCTTCTCAGCCCGTTTTTCTCTAAAACAAACGATTTCCGAGTTACTGATTTCCTCAAACTGTTTTATCAAAAACACGTAAGCCCTTCTGAAAAGTTACTCTTGAGTCCTAACAATATATCCTTATGTTAAAATACGTATTCTGTTATACTGAATATGTTTGCGAAATTTCGTTCAAATCCAAGCGGTTTGTGCCAAATTTCGACATTTTATGGCCAGATTCGCCTGGAACTGCTCAATATTCAAAACAATCATATAGGTTGAATTGAAAACGAATTTTTGATGTTTGATGATCACTTAACAAAGATCACCTGGAAACTCGAACTGTAATGAGTATCAAGAAACGAATAGTCACGGATTCTAAGTGGACAACGCTCTACACTTTTCTTCAAACATTTTCATGCAATTCATGCATTTATTTCCTTCAGCAAATTCCCACCGTGCCAACTTTTGTACACAACTCGTCCACTTCTCCCACGCTGAAGTCACTGCAGCCAAGAGGAGCCCTCTGAAACGAAACTGGCCATTCTTTGCCGAGTTTTCCTTGAGCTCCTGGCGGCACACAATGCACTTTCCTGTGCAATCGACTTTACTCCGCTTCACCAAAGATTGTGTCCTTTTGCTGTCTCCGTCCGTAGGGAATAAAGCACCATTCTTACGAACAACACAATGGGTACACCTTTTTTCTTTTTCTTCCTGAAATGCTAACAACAAACCAATAGTGGCAGCCCTCAGCATCAACAGCAGACCAAATACCAGACTTCGGGATCCTGGGAGGAAAAGAAAAGAAGGATTTAAGTCACATTTACAACGAGGAACTGCAAGGATTATCTATAATCACTCCTTTGGAAAGTGCACCATTTGAATGGAAGGAAGAAGAAAACCGTTGGAAATCCTGAGCATATTGTTTGTTCCTTCTCTTTGGTTTCCTTGGAGACCAAAAAAAAACTGAAGCGAGTTGTTTGTATTTCTTCCCCGGATAGAGCAGTAATCCACCTGGAAAGAATTCTTTCTGAAAATAGATATGCTTTCTTGAGCGGCCGATCTAACCGAGCGAGCATTTTCATTTTGATTGGGGAGAAAACTATCTTTTTCATGAAGATTAATCTTCCATTGATGTGTCTTGATATCTCGGAGAGATGATTCTAGACATCCATTGGAAATGGCATGTCACTTCTTGCAAACTACTAGAGCGAGATCGAAAGGGGAATCCGTTCGTTTCGGATTTCCTTTCATTATTTTCGCTTTCCTCATTCCACCGGTGTCTATTTTCGCTCCGACCGGCGGCGCGGCGCACGTCGATAACGATAATGACGTGGAAATTGAGGGACAGCTAAAATTTCCATCCGGAACGGGGCCACGGGTGGGAAGGAGGCGAGAGTAATTTGCAAACGATGTTAGAAAAATGACGATCCGAATGGATTCCATTGGCGGATAAATGGCACACAAACGGTGGCCGGTTCCGGAGCATAGTTTTTCCCACCTGCCGGCAGTGCCTATATCTGCCGGCAAACATATATTTCATTTCCATTCCCAATCGAATCGGGGTGGAAAATGCCGGTGTTCGATTCGGTTTGAATTTGCGTTAATCGACGTGGAAATTGATTAATTCGTGAGTGAATGGGCGACGGCATCGGTGGAGCATCGTCGAAGGGGATGCTAATTTTAGTGCTTCCGATATGGCAATACAGTGCTGCTGCTGCTGGCGAACGAACGAACGCACGGGAACGGAGTTTTTGGTTTTGGAAATCGTGGCGCTTTGTGAAATTTGTGATTGAGGGAAGAAATTATTCAACTGGTAGACTGGTTTGAAGCCGTCGGCGGCGGTGGAATGAATGGGAATTAGAATTCGGTCGACAGGATATCGTTCCGGGCGTGAATGGGTTTTTGTGCTCCGGATTTGTGTGAAGAGCGCCGAGCAACGGAAAGGGCAGTCCAAAACGGTTACTAATGAGTTTGCGGTTGTTAAATAAGAAACGCAAATAACGGAGGTTAGTTACGGTTTTCAGAAAAGCTTTGAGCTGTGCATGAAAAATGACCGCCGAATTGACGAAGAACTAGGTACGTGATGATAGTCGATGCTTAATTGAAAAACAAACACATGGCTACATTGATGCATGAGTGTAACTCTTACCCATTTCGCTTGTTTTAAGATAAATTTATTGATTGGGAAACTAGGAGAATTAAAAATTAATATTTGATTTGACCAATTTTAATAAAAAAACATTGAAACACTTTTTCAAATTATCACTAGTAAACGCGAGCATATTCCTTTGAATTACATTATCGAAAGCTTATATTATAACATATAGGCCTATTTCGTCTGCGACATACAAATTTCTTCAGCGTCGAATGTTTCTATGTTTTATTTTTTATTTTCAAAAAGTGATCAAATGAAGTATTAGTTTTTAATTCTCCTAGTTTTCCAACCACAATCGTTCTGCTAATACGCTGAAAAAAGTTTTTTAAACAGTTTTTTAAAGTGAAAGTAATATATTTTCAGGCTAACTGTGCCTAAAACTGTGCATATTCCATACACACAAATGAGCTACAAGGTTAAACGATATTCGTTAAAAATTTCTACAGCTCTTATGTGTTTCCTAAAAGATAATGTTAATCACCTATTTTATTCACCTAGTTCATAATTTTCAACAAATCAATGTTTTTCTTATATATTCTGCGTGTATGTCAAACAGATTTGCCTCTAAAGGAAAAATGATTAGTTATTAGGCAGCATTCATTAATTATGTCACGCAAATCTGGCCGAAAATTAACCCCCCCCCTCCCCCCATGTCACAAATTGTCACAATTTTTGTAATCCCCCCCCAGGCAATTATGTCACGTTTTTGTTAACCCCCCCCCCTCCCCACTCAAAACTTTTTATTCAAATAGCCAATATTAGTCACAAAAAATCATTTTTATTTCATACAGAAACAAATTCAACTTTCCTCATATTATATCAAATTGCATTCTCAAATAATACCATTCAAAAATAGATTCAATCCTCAGTCCAAGGGTTTTGCAGATGTTGGTCAGCATTGATGACCGGGAAGATATCTGCGTCCGCTGAAGCACTCGTAATGGTTTCTGCCACATCAGTCAGATCAAGTTCTTCGTCATCTATCCATTCGCAATCGAAGTTGTCTTTGTTGGTTACAACCATACATTCCTGTTTACGTTTTGCCACAACTTTAAACGGACGCAATTTTCTCTGAAATTGAACGGATGTATGCTTGTGCATCTTTATGTGCTCGCGAAGCATGACTAAAGATGCAAAGTATAGGCCACAGCTGGAACACACTCGTTCGTTCAATGAGTTTTTAATTGAAGGACAGTAAAGATCATACGGAATCGTTCCATATCCGGACATCGATTTAGGTAGAATCTGTTGAGCTTGTAATGAGTTCAATACGAACATTGATGGGAAATGCTGTGGTTCGTCCTTCGATGACCCAATCAATCCTCGAGATGTTTGCGTCAGAGAGATTGGTGGAGTGCAAAAATCCATTGCAGATAACGTGATCGATGCTACTTCGCAGTGGTGAGCAGCATTTCCTGTAAAAAATATAAATTTATGCACATTTAACAATTATTTGACCATCAAATGCATCTCAAAATTTTACCTATCTGTGCATTTCCGTATCTGGAGTAAATATTGGCTGGTTCGCACATGAGTTCCAAACCAGTGTTGGTCATAGTCACGAATTGACTTCGGATCTATTTCAGAAGCATCAGGATCGATATATTCAGCCAACGTCGGATGACCGTCGATGACCACATCATTCCAGACTTCTGCCAAAACTTCACCAGCGTACTGGAAATTTTGCTTCTCCAAAGCTGAATCAGTTGTACGCAATTGGGAATCCAGATGACTACCAAACTGGTCGTGTGGTATTATCAATCCAGAAAGCTCCTTACTCAAGGAGCCTTATCATCCTGACTGATAAATCCTACTTCATTGGGCCCTAGCACAGATGCCAGTTCTTCCAATGATCTTATGGTCGCGGTACAGAATCGGCCATCGGGATGATCGTTGTGTTTTGCATTACTTGCGCGCATCAACTTCACTGGTACAGTATTTACGTGACATTTACCTTGATGGGAATTGGCTCGTTTTGGGATTAACCGCAGATATGTTGCTGTTCTTTTGATATTGAATCCCTTGCCTTGTATTGCAGAAGTCAACTCATCTAAAGTTTTAACGCTTCTGACGCTCTCATCACTGCGCTTTTCGTGGGCCGCAGATCCATGAAGTGCGATATCGCATATTGCCTTGAGCAGCTCCGGTTGCTGCTCTTCAACACGAGGGCGGCCAGGAGAATTTCGGAATGAAAGATAATTTCCTGAAATTTGATATTTATATCTACTGTACAAACAAACTAGTTAATATATCATATTTACCAGCCTCTGGGATGTCCCGAATTAACAGTTGTTTAGCCTTCATTTTCTCACGATGCTTCTGCTGCCGCTCTTGCTCGTCTTCCTTGATTTTGAGATTCTTTTCAAGTTTGATCTTTTTAATTTTTAGCCCTTCGAGTCTCGACTGATCATCATCCGTCAATAGTCCAGCAGACTTCTTGTCAATCAGAAGCACTACCTCAGAGTTCAGATTATTTAGCTCAGCTTTAAGTTGTTCCTGTACTGGTGCAGGGCGTTTATTTGATGATGACGGCTGAGCCATATACTCAATTTCCTTGATGGGTTGCGCGGGTTTCACTGTCGGCGCTGATTCCTTAGGAGCACTCATAGACTTTCCCCATAGTTGAAGAAGTTTACCTTTTTTCTTTAGCTGCATGGCATGAAGCTCTTTTATTTTGTTATTGACTTGCTCTTCAAGTGCGGTGTTGTCATTGCCCTTCCGTTCATTCCAGAAATTAGTAGCATCCAATTGGCACTCCCTTTTCTTCTTATCCGGGTAAGCCTTTACATACGCATTGTACAGCGTATTAAAAGTTCTCCACGATTCATTTTCCAAAATACACTAACTGCGCGAACCAATTTTTCACCAATAAACACTGGACTTTATTCACTGACGCACACTGAATGAGCTGCAGCTGTCATTCATGAACGGTGGAATAGTATTCACTCTAACTTGAAAGTACCCATTAATGAGTCGAAAAGTACGCATTTTGAAGAAAAGTGGCTTAACTCATTATTAAGAGTATACTTTCCTCATTTCTGAGTATTGCTTACTCATTTATGAGTATCAATTAATCATTAATGGGTAACGAATACTCAATTAATGAGGAAAATATACTCCTAATAATGAGTTAAGCCACTTTTCTTCAAAATGCGTACTTTTCGACTCATTAATGGGTACTTTCAAGTTAGCGTGTTAGGTATGGTAGGTGTCGGAGCCAAACACCGGATCCGTAGGGTACTTGAAGTAGCTTGCTAGCTCTCTTGCGACAGAACTCAAACGTGTCCTAACACGGTAGGAAAGGAAATAGGTGTCGCTCAAACTAGCAACTGTCGGGTAAAACGAGTGCTCTGTCTTGGCTCATGGGTGGAAAATTCAACTCTTCTTACCCTGAAAAGGCCGGGTTGGGTTCCAAGGCCGTTGACAGCAAACACTCTAGTCGTAGGGGTGGACTGTATTCAACACTGTATAACACTGGGCTGTTGCACCGGATAATGGATCCAGAAGATATTGATAGAAAACTACTGCTTCTATTCACTTATCCTTTATTGCTTTTTCCTTTTGATCTTAACACCTTAGAATTGATATAATGACTGAATGACTGCGCCACTGCGGTGCCGTTTTTATATTGTGCCGCTACTGCTAGAAGTTCCAGAACATGGAAAGTTCCAGAACAATGGAAAGTTCCAGAACATGGAAAGTTCCAGAACGATGGAAAGGTCCAGAACATGGAAAGTTCCAGAACGATGGAAAGTTCCAAAACAATGGAAAGTTCCAGAACATGGAAAGTTCCAGAACGATGGAAAGTTGCAAGAACAGGGCGTGGCATAGTTTATGCGAGCGGTGTGTGAGTGCTGCATGATTACTGCTGTTGCTGTTCGTTTACGAAGGGGCGTGAACAGTAGGGATAGTAGTAGTAGGCGATATTGCATAAGAATATCATTTTGTTTTTGTTTTTTTCAAAAATGTGATGTCACGATTCAGCTTACCCCCTCCCTCGTTTGTCACAAAATGTCACGGTTTTTGAACCCCTCCCCCTTAAAGCGTGACATAATTAATGAATGCTGCCTTATAAGTACACTGGTTGACAGAGATTTTTAGACCCGGAACTCCATGCCAATTTTTGTTGGGTCCCAATACCACCGAAAGTCGTTTTTTGATCTCATGCGATTTGCATATTTCCTCACAAATTGGCATCAAAAATTTAAACTTTATATCTTTTGAAAACCACTTAAATAACTGCTTCAGCTTAAATGTAAATGCTCCAGAAGCTTTATAGAGAAAAGGCAGCATATTTTGGCACAAAATAGCAAACTTCAGTAAACCCCCCGACATGCGCGGAGTCCCTTGATGGTGGTCTCAAATGATATATGGGAATTGACCTTTGTTATATCATCAGAAAATATCGTGATCCTTCGTATACAGGAAGTTACTTCCTTCCTCACAACGCGGCGCTAGTATGCATGTGTTCAGAATCAAAAGGCAACAATGATTTCACACTGGGCTTGACGTTCGTACATGCTGCTGGGAGTGAAGGACCACCGGGAGTGAAGGACCAAAAATGTTGAGTATCAGAAGGAAAAAAAGGATTTTCACACTGGGGTTGACGTTTTTATTAAGTAGGAGGTTTAATTGAAAATACATCCGGATATAACAACGGTTGTTGGGGTAATAAAAGTTTTTTTCACTTCGTTGGGTTCCATGGGTTACTTGATCTCAGCATCCTCCGGGGCAGCAACGGAACTGGATTGTAACAGGATTATCTTCGTGGTTGGTCTAATGTAAGGAGTGTATCGAAAAGTAGTTATAAACATTCGATGCGTTATTACGCATAAACTACTGTATATATTTTTAGCGTGTAAGCGCCATTTGCTTTGTTTACATGTCAAAAATGATTATTCGGTTCATTCATTTCCGTTGATAAAGTTGTATTCAAAATGTCGCGAATTGAATTTGAGACTAAAAAGAAAATTCTGCACACTTGGTGCACCGAAAAGGGTGTTACTTACAACCAGATTGCGAAAAGAGTAAATGTTCACCCGGCAAGTGTAAAACGCATCATCGAAAAGTTTGGTAAGGAGTGCTCCCTCAAGGATTTACCAAGAAGAGGCCGGAAACCCGGCTCCAGCAACCCCGATTTGGACCAAAAAGTTGTGGATTATATTCAACGGAACAAATCTGCCTCTACTCGCGATCTAGCCAAGAAGTTCAGGACCAGCATCGGAATGATTCAACGAATCAAGCGCAGGAATGACTTGAAGACGTACAAAAAGCAGAAAGTGCCCAAACAAACTCCGGAACAAAAGTCTCGTGCCAAAACCAGGGCTCGAAAGCTGTACAGCTGCATTTTGGACAATGTCGACCAGTGCATTTTGATGGATGACGAAACATACGTTAAAGAAGATTCAAGAACGCTACCGGGGCCGCAGTTTTATACTAAATCTGTTGGGGAACGTGTGCCAACCGCAGATACGACTGTTGCGATGGAGAAATTCGGTCAGAAGGTGCTCATTTGGCAAGCTATTTGCACATGTGGCTTGCGTTCTTCAATTTTCTATACAAAAGGAACTATAAATGCTGAGATTTATCAAAAGGAATGTTTGAAGAACAGGTTGCTACCATTGTATAGAAAGCACCAGTCCCTCCTCCTTCTGGCCAGATTTGGCATCGGCACATTACGCCAAATCCACTCTACAGTGGCTGACGGAGAATAACATCAAGTTCGTAGAAAAGACATCAACCCACCAAACTGTCCCCAGTTGCGACCGATCGAACGCTATTGGGCAATAGTCAAGCGTATATTTAAGAAGGATGGTACAGTGTCCCAAAACATGACCGATTTTAAGAAAAATTGGGCAGCGGCATCCAGGAAGTGCACAAAGGTCACTGTGCAGAATTTGATGGCAGGTGTCAAATCAAAGGTACGGGCATTCTACAGAAATGAACATGATGACTAGTTTTTCCGTTTGGATCTTTTGTAAACATGTTAAGCTATAATAAACTGAAATAGTATGTTAATTTTAACCATGTTTTCATGCCTATTTTCTTATTTGGAAGTTTATAACTACTTTTCGATACACTCCTTAGGTAGATCTTGGAGTTCGTATTTGAACTGTTCGAAGCTTGCCGTCAGGACCGTGGATAACCTTCTCTACGATTTCTTTAGGCCAGCATTCACGATGCAAATTCTCGTCGAAAATCATTACCAAATCACCTACTCTATACTCGTAATAATCTCGGTTGTCTTGCCATTTCGTTCGTTTGATTAGTTTTGGTCGATAAGCGGAAACCCATTTCCGCCAGAATTGGTCAGCATAGGCTTGTGCATGCTTGTAGGCAGCTCTACAGTCAAAGTTGCTGTCGTCGAATTCGTGATCGTATTGCATATGATTTTTTCTTCTAAGTAGCAACACATTTGGTGTAATAGGTTCAGGATCATGGGGATCTTCTAGGACTTGTGTCAATGGTCGATTGTTGATAACATTCATTACTTCGCATAAGCTTGTTCTGAGACCTAAATCCGTGGGATGTCTTTCCTTCAACATTGCACGCAGACCTGATTTAACTGAACGAACTAACCGTTCCCAATATCCCCCGAAATGTGGCGCTCCGGCAGGTATAAAACTCCACTCTATACCTCTAACACTGAGAGACTCTTCGATTTGCTGCTGGTCGAGATCCTTGATCAACTTCTTCAACTCTTGATTTTCTCCCGTGAAATTTGTGCCGTTGTTAGTGAATACTTTTTGAGGAACACCGCGAATTGCCATGAAGCATTGAATGGACATTAGGCAGCTGCTAGTGTCCAGGAAAGCAACTACTTCTAGACGTATCGTTCGACTTGTCAAACATGTAAATAGCACGACCCAACGTTTCTCAAGGCGTCGGCTAACCTTTACCATCAATGGTCCAAAATAATCGATGCCAGTGCACGTAAAAGGGAAAACAAAAGGGGTTGTCCGCTCTGGTGGTAAATTTCACATAAGTGCTACATTTGGTTTCGCTCGTAGTTCTCTACATCTCACACAAGTATTTCCGAACTTCTTTACTTGGGAACGAACCTTCAATATGCGATGCCAGAGCTTCAGCTTGTTGATGATAGTTTCTATACCTTGATGTGCGTTGGCATTGTGGAACGTCCTAATTAGAAAGTTGGTGAAGCTATGATTATCTGGTATTATCACTGGATTATTTACATCAAATGGTTTGCTTTTGTCTTGAATACGACCTTTCATTCAGATAATTCCGTTTACCAATACAGAGGAGTAGGCGTATAATCGGCTTGATTTTTTTTTACAAATCCAATGGTTCTTAAACTGTTAATTTCATCAGAAAAGACATCTCGTTGAACTTTTAATTTAAACCATACATGTTTTGTTTCATCCATATCGTGTACGTTGATAGTGAATTTCTTCGGTTTTTCGATCTTAGGAAGTGTTAAAAATTTTCTTATCTTCAAATAATAGGCAGTAGATCTTATGAGACGGTAATAATCTGAAAATCTTGCTATAACGGGTAAATCCTTGATATATTCATTTTTATGAACTTGATGTAAGACGGATTTCTCGTTAGTTTCCAAATCTAGATGATAATTAACAGATTCTTTCGGAGACATACGTACGCATTCCTGGTTTGGCCACTCATTATGACGATATCGTAGAAACTCCGGACCACGTAACCAATCAGTCATGTTCGCGAACTTGGTTGACTTTGTGGCTGCATCGGCAACATTCAAAGCAGAAGGTATCCATTTCCACTTCCAAGAACTATGTCCATTTTCTTTTATTTTGGAATCACGGTTTCCAACGTATGCAGTTAAATCCTAGAGGGTTTGAGCTGTTTAGTGGTAAACCTGTAACTAGAAATTAGAAGAAAAATTAGTATCTTCCATTTAATTCCAACTACCTTTGCTTATCTTCGACAGATACGCGTATTTCGTCTACAATGTGCAGACTTCTTCAGTGTCTCGTACCAAGTCGAGTTATTAGTACGAGACACTGAAGAAGTCTGCACATTGTAGACGAAATACGCGTATCTGTCGAAGATAAGCAAAGGTAGTTGGAATTAAATGGAAGATACTAATTTTTCTTCTAATTTCAAGGTACGCAGTTAGTTTATCTTTGCTACATAGCCAAGCCAAACATATTTTGGAGTCCGTCTAAAAATATGTTGATGTCACTTCTACTTCAAGTTCTGTTTGTACCATCTTCATAATTTGGCTAGAAAGCACACAACCTTATAATTCGAGCCTTGAGACAGTTTGAGATTTCACGGGTGCCACACGTGATTTAGCTAATACTAGAGCCACGTGTGATCTGTCCGAGTACACCATGTAAATAACGCTAGCAAAGGCTTTATCACTCGCATCGGAAAACGCATGTAATTCCACAATTTGAAACGACGGAACATCCGGAAAATAGTACCTTGGTATTCGGATTTCTCTAATCTTCGCGGTATGCTGCAACCATTCCAGCCACTTCGGAATCAAGCCATCGGGAATTGTATCATCCCATCCAATTTGCAGGTGCCATAAATCTTGAAATAGTATCTTCAAGTGGATTGTTATAGGACTCAACACATTCAGTGGATCAAATATTCCCATCATAAACTGTAGTAACTGTCTCTTAGTGGGAATTTCAGTACCAGAACGGAAAACTTCGTCAAGCTTCAGGAAATCCAAGGAGAAAACAAATTCGTCGGTTTTCAAATGCCACTGCAGACCCAAAACGCGAACAGTCGCAGTCGGTTCAGCTCTCAACGAGGAATCTATTGATTCAAGAACAGCATCAGAATTCGAAACAAATTCATCCAGTTTGAAACCACCAAGTCCGTGTGCCTTAATAACCTTCTCCACTAAATCAATAGCTTCTAATTCAGTGTCTGTTGCATCAAAATAATCATCAACATAGTGTTGCTTAACTATAGGACGGAAGTCGCTCTTCAAGTTCTTTTGCTTTAAAATTCTTTATAAACTGGGCGATTGAGGGAGATGAAACGGCACCAAAAATCATGGATGTCATAACGTAAACGTCGAGAAAATCAGTACGGTTCATACTGCGCCAGAAGAATCACTGAGAGTTCTGATCCTGTTCTCTGATTATCACCTGGTGGAACATTTCTTTAATGTCCGCCATGAATGCCACTTTTTTCTGCCTCCCTCTCATCAGTAGAGCTATCAAAGACGGAACGAAATCCGGGCCCTTCAAAAGGAGGTCATTTAAACAGAATCCGTTTGATTTGTATTTGGTGTTTCAATTCTCTCCGTGGGTTGCAGCTTTCTTGCATAGCCTTTTGCAACGTAATCTTCAATTTTCTGGCAATACTGCTTAGCAAATTCCGCATCAGCATCCATTGTTTTCCAAATAGATAAGCGGCGGAGTGCTTGAGGCTTGCTGTCAGGAAAGGGAAAATTGTTGTATCTATAAATTGTACGACTTCGTAGCGATCATTGTAATGCTTTAGTGTTCGATTCATGAGTCATTCAGGACAGTTGGTTTTGCCCTTGTAAATTCCTTTCGATCTTTCCGGTTGAGAAAAAGCTCGGATTCAGGCTCGCTCAGACTGGTTCTCCATTGTACATCCTTCAACTTCAGCTAAAAAGAAGCGCACTGGAAAATCGATAAAACTTTGTCCTCTTTAGCAATGTATGCCTTATCCACATTTGCTTGCTGAAAACAGGTAACTTCTCAGCCAGATGAGAGATTAGTTCAGAGTTCATCAAATACATCTCAGCTTTTACGTTTTTCAATGCCACCGCGGTTCCGATGACCGCATTGTAGAACGAACGGAACGACTCCATGTTGCCGTCTTTCACATAATCCGAATTTCGTAGTAGCTCCAATCTGCTGGCTGGATTTGAGCATCCGCATGATCATGTTAACGTTTTCAGGGGCAGAAAGTAAGTACTCTACAGTTTTTGAGCCTTACTCAGCAAAGCATTGTTTAATCTTCTCAGATTATCTCTGTCCGTCAGCTTACATTCATACGTAGACGTCTTGAACTCATTTTCGAATATTGGCCAGTCCATTATATTTCCTGATAACTGCGGTAATTCTTTTACTTGTCGACTTTGAAGCGCCTTAAACGCATGACACAAAGCCTCGTTCACACCATTTTCACATACTAGATGTTCAGCTTTATCCGTGTTTTTACCAGCGTCTGCATCGACTTCGTTTACCCTTGCTTGAATGTGTTGCATTGAGCTTTGATTTGAAATGCCAGAACAGGAACGCAGCTCGTTTACGCTTTGTCTTGATAAACTCCACTTTCTTCTGCTGCATCTTGAGTTCCATATCTTTCCGGATTCTGAGAGCTTCCATCTGCTGCTCCGCTAAAATTTTATCCTGTTCTAGAGAGATCTGCACTTCTTCTTCCTCCAGTCCATCGACGAGTTCCATGGCTCTGATTTGACTTTGCGTTTTGTTGGCTAACGAGTTTCTGCTTCTATGCGACCGATTACCACCAGCACTAACGGACGCGCAACTTCTTACCGACTTTGACACTGAATTATTACGAGCGACATTTACTTGTTCAATACCTGTACAAGCAGTTTCAGGCAGAAAATAACAAATTCGCAGCATGAATTTTTCAAAGGACGCTCAACTTTCACAAACTATTCATTTAACGCAATGGACAACGGCAACCATGTCGAAGCACTGTACACTGATTTTAGCCAGGCCTTTGACCGTATTGACATTCCTCTGTTACTCTACAAGTTAGGAAAAATAGGATTTGAGGATAAATTTCTTAAATGGATACAATCGTATTTAATAAATCGGCAACAAGTAGTCAGTTTTAATGGGAAAAAGTCACACCCTGTTCATGTATTATCTGGAGTTCCCCAAGGCTCGCATCTAGACCCTTTGCTTATTATTTTGTTTGTCAATTATATTTCTTACATTCCTAAGCAGGTCAGAATTCTCATCTATGCAGATGACATGAAACTATTTATGGAAATTAAGAATGACCAAGATAATGTAAATTATATAAAAGAAACGTTATTATTTGACAAATGGTGCAAAAAAAGCTTACTAGAAGTAAACGTTAAGAAATGTTACTTAATTACTCTCAGTAGAAAACGAAATATACCACACTATACTGTTTCTTTAGGAACTAAAATTGTAGAAAAATGCGAGAGAGTCAGAGATTTAGGTGTTATTGTAGATTTTAAGCTTAATTTGATCGACCATTACAACACAATTATCCATTATGCAACCAATATGCTAAGTTTTATTAAACGTTTTGGTCAAAACTATCATGACCTATTTACGATCAAAACATTGTACGTTGCATATGTCAGGTCTATTCTAGAGTATTGTAGTGTCATATGGTCTCCGTTTATGAAAACACATGAAGAACGATTACAATCAGTTTCTTTTGTATGCTCTCCGTAAATTAGGCTGGACAACATTTCCACTTCCGTCTTACGAAGCACGATGTATGCTTATTGACATTCAAACTCTAAAAGAACGAAGGGAGTTTGCCATGATCTCTTTTGTTAAGGATGTTGTATCACATTGCATTTCCTCCCCTAACTTATTATGTAGTCTAAATTTCTACACCCCGTCGCGGCATTCGAGGAATCGAAACTTGTTTGCGTTAAATACCAATCGGACAAACTATGCCAATTAACCGAATGATGACTCTCTATAATCTGCATTGTAAATCAATTAACTTAACAATGTCACGTAGTAACCTAAGACATTATTTTATTTCTGTGCGATCATTAAGAAGATAGAACTAAGTGTAAATATGTAGTCTACGATCGGTTGACAAAATATATAAATAAATAAATCAAAAATAAACAAATAAACAAATAAATAAATAAATAAATAAATAAATAAATAAATAAATAAATAAATAAATAAGTAAATAGATAAATAAATAAATAAATAAATAAATAAATTAACAACGACATCAATATTTACCTGGTAGAATGTTGTATGTTCCTCTCTGTGCTGAATGCAAGCCTGATGGTTTCCAATGGTAGGTTACAGTCGTTGACCTTGGTATTGAATGTACACCAACCACAATGCCGGGAGATGATCGCAATATACGAGCACTTGGATATTCGGACGTATAGTCATTCGATAACCATGGAATGTTTGTTGGAAGTGTTTGATATCTTTGATTCCTTGTTTTGTCCCAGCAAACTTTTGCTTCATGAGAGCCCAATATTTCTCGATCATACGTAACACTGGACAATTTGGTGGATTTGCGGTTTTTGGTAAAATATTAACTTTGTTTGCTTCGTACCTTCATAGTTTTAGCATAATAGCATGATGCCAAATCGGGCCAGATCTAAGGTTTTTCTATGTGGTTTTTGATGGAAGGTAGCACTTGCTTTTGCACGAACTCTTACCAATAAATCTCGTTGTTAATTGTAGCTGAGGTGGCTTAATACTTACTCTTTCTGCCTCACGTGCAAATTGTATGTTAAACATGGTATTTATTGAGGAATTTCTGATGCTTTCTTCGTCCTGAAATGGACAGCTGTAGCATTTCTGGCCATGGCGGAATGGAAAACCAGTACTGCTGGCTGCTTGAAATCCTCCAAGACATAAGTTTTATCGTCCATAACAATGCATGAAAACTATGTAAAATATTCGTAGTAAAAACGTCAAGCTCGTGATTTTTCTGCCAAGTTATGTGTGGCATTGTGGAATGGAACACGACTTTATAAGACTTCACCTTCAAACGCTGTTGTGACTTTTGTTCAAAACCATGTCATGTCAATTGTTTTTATCACTTATGGGTTTCCTTTCAACAGTAAAACAATTCGGAAATGATTTGAGGACACCGTGAGCAGTGGATCCAGGTAAACCCAATTTTTTTTGCAAGTTCCCATATTGATATTTTAGGATTTGCATTACGTCCGTACAAAACTCATCGTCGTCGTCAATCGACGTCATCTTGAACACTAAACATCCTCATCAAAAACTCCCAGCTATACCTCGGTGAAATTTCTAACGCCTACGTGAAACATTTCAAAATAACAGTGATATGAAGGTGTCTGGTCTACCTCAGCATATTTCTACTACTCAGTAAAACATTGTGCAGGTATATAAAAATGTATTCAGAAGTTGATATTTTGTACTCACTACCCATAGGGACCACCATAGTGTGAGCATCATGAAAACATTGACCAAAAAATATATGAAAACTTTTCTGAAGACTCTTTTTGTCCTCAAGCAAACCTGTAGAATAAGTTAAAAATTAAAAAAATGGCCAGTGATCGTTTCGCCTAAACTGAAATTTAGGCTTGAAGATGAATTAATGTACCAAAAACTGGACGAATGCCTGCGGAGTTGGGTTCAGGTAACTCGTGAGGTAGTAAGTGCTCTCAAAGACGTAGAGTAAGACAGGTAATTGTTATCCATTGTATCTATATTAAATAAATTAATTTTTAATAGGTTTGCGTCGACCATCAGTTGAACCGGTTGAATCGTTTGTGTCCATACTTTGTTCTGCAATATTTTGTTATCGGGCGAAGCGTTTTATCTATTTTTTCGGTTGCCTATGGTTCGTTGCACGAGTGATCGAGTGACCATGAAAAGCCGTGGTTCGTCGGTTGTGATCCAAATTATTCGTTCGCCATGCTCGTCGGGCCACCCTATAGTGGAACAAAAAACCACTGTCCCATTTTTTAAGTGACTACAGTGGCATCCGTACTGTTGGTGTAGATCAGTCTAAGTTGTCGCTCAGGCGTTGAGATGAATTGACTTGTTGACCCAATGAAAAACCACAATCACACTTTGTGAGTGGCCCCAATAGCATCCTTATTGTTGGTTTAAATCGGTTCAAATAGGAAATCGGTACTAGTTATTAAATATTTTACTTGACAGCTTATCGTCAACCAAAACGAACCCTGTTGCTACCCAATCCTGTTATCCAAAATCCCAGTGTTTTCTCCTGGGAGTGGAGAGGTGTTCTCGGCTTCCAATAACGTCAACTATTCCTAACCTTTCCTTATTTGACCTGCATTCAGACGGAGCCGGCGCCGGTATTGCCTTAGTTTGAGATCACCAGTTTTTACACATTGAAGATGTATGTTACTTCCAAGCTTCATCTATTGGCTCTCTGTGTAATAACAGCGGATCTGGCAATAGCGGAGTAGCAACCTCGAACGGTCAATCATGCTCATGCTCATACTCCTAACTACGGCTTTGAAACCATAGTGTGTTGTTATCATTTTTATCAAAGTACATATTGGTCGTTGAGACAAGTGACGTGGAAATACTTAACTGAGAAATATCTCTGTTTGTTTTTGTTACTATACCTTATTTATCCATAACTGTCCTATAATTATTTACAGAAGACTAACATAATGATAAGAAACACATTGAACTTTGCTTATTTGTATGTGTCATGAAAAATAAAGAATGTTTAACCTTTATTGCTTACGTGTTACAAGCAGAACTAACTTATCCCTCGATAAGCGTTTAAATCATGAAGCTCGTAAAGGAATGATAGATTATCCGTGTTCAGGAGCTCTTGCTCAAAGAATACAATAAACTGTTGAGGTCATCTATTTATATTCTGGAAAGTTTGAGTGGTTTAGTGGAATACTTGTAACTAGAAAATGTGTAGGAAAATTAGTAATTTCCATTTAATTGCAACTACCTCTATTGCTTATCTTGACAGATACGCGTATTTCGTCTACAATGCGCAGAATTCTAATAACTCGACTTGTGCACGACACTGAAGAAGTCTGCACATTGTAGACGAAATACGCGTATCTGTCAAGATAAGCAACAAATGTAGTTGGAATAAAATTTCATCTCGTTTTCTAAATCTTCACTGTTTAAACTACTCTAATCATATATTCCGGTTTAAGCCTCCGCTTCTCATCGATTTCAATTCCAGCAATCCGAATGCCATCATTCTGCTCTAAATCTATCGCTCCTTGCAATTCACGCTCTTTGGACTGCAAACTAATCGTATCCTGATCGAAGCTGTTCCCTTCGCCTTGTTTCGCATCTCTGGAGACTCTGGGCTTAATTCGTGAATAAACTGCCAGCGTATTGCGAAACCAACCCGACGAGGATTCACCTCCGGAAATGGAAACGCTTGGCCGAGGCGTGCTGTATCGATTATTGTGGATCAGAAACCGTTGAGCACTGGCATTGGGGCTTGATGACAATGGAATCGGTTCCACAGGGGCAGCGGTCACATCGCGAGTCGATCGAACTGCATGGAATGAGATCGCAGTCAGTTGAACAGTGGGTTATCACAGCCAGAAATGATGACTTACCCTTCGTTGTGTTGATACTAGTCAGCACTGCTAGCAGAAGCGCTTCACCGATAAGCTGCATGACGAACCGAGGGCTGCTTAATACTTGGCCGGTACTGACTGACTGACTTGCAAGCAGAGTTGGATTACTGAACTTGAGCGAAGCAACGGGTGCTAGTAATATTTATACGATCTCGATCGGTTTAATTACTCGCCAGACAATGACATGCTCCCTATAGGGCGAGTTGAAAGAAGATTGAATCTGGTAAATCTAGTTTCATAATCATAATAACTTATGGTTTAGTTGATCGCTGCAACTGCTGCTAGTGCGAAGATAAGGATGATGCAATAAATTCCTACTGCGTACTTCGCTAATCGTAATTGTAGGATTTTTCAACGAGTTATTTGCTAAATATGATCAAAACATGAAAAATCCCTTCTTCCTGCGCCATTGACATGCAACGAGAGCTAACATTTGCGTTTCTGCGAACACGCGATCTTAGCATGAAATCCTCATAAAGATAACCTCTTCTTAAAACACAAAATGTATAAATTTCGCGAAGCCTCCCACTGGGTGGTGGTTGACACTCGAATCAAAAGGAAAAACCGAAAACGTCAGAGTTGAGAAGCGAAAGGAGAAGTTATTCTTTTGCCTCCTTCTATTTGGCGTCGTCAGACTACTGAGCGAAAATGAAAAAAAAAACCCTTCTCGCTTGCTACGATCTCCGACACCCGCGAAGGCGCGTTGAAGCGACGACGGTGTGAAGTTTTGAATAAAATAGAAGAGCGAAAATGAAAGAAAAGCTTCTTGACGGCGGTGTTGGCTGTTGGGTTCCACCCAGCTTGTTCGTAAGGCGCTCTCCGGCTCAATTTGTTTTCAGGCGATAATTTCTGTTTCACGATTTAAAAATGCAAATACCATTCGCAGCTGATAGTGAACCCCGAGCAGGCGAGCAGACGATGGCGTTGACACAGCGAAGTCTGACGAATGATTCACCTATCGGGGTGAGACAGTCTGTCGGGGGAAAAGGCGTTTTGTTTGTGTGATGGTGGGTACATTAATAGATCAGCATTAAACTGACTTCTCAATCAAGGCAACAAGACTCAATGGCCTGATAACGGATTGATTCGAGTTGCATTGATGTTATTACTGCTTATGATCGATGAGAATAATCACGATGAATGCTCTCGCAATAAAGCCTGTATCGAAAACAAACTAGCAGCTTTTTTTCTCACAGGATGAAACAAAAAACAAAAACAAAAATTAATAACAAGTCTTGATATCTTAGTTTGAACGAACAAATGAATTAGAGCAACTTTATTTTCACAATTTTAATATTTTGGGTTTTTGACAGTAGTTGTATCGCATTTTGTGGAAGCCGCAGACCAATTCTCTTCGAACTCTTCCATGGTCTTGCACTCTTCATCAGTCTTTTTGAAATTGCGCTTGACGATAAATCAGTATGTTCAATTTGACGAAGCTGTGGACAATTGGAAGGATTGCTGTCTTTCTCAACAAAATCTACTCAATTTTCTTGCATCCATTGTACTGTGGTTTTGTCGAGATGGGCTGACGCAAAATTAGGCCAAAATAATGGAACAACCTTGTGCTGCTTGCTTAAACAAAGCATCTTTTTTTGCAAACTTCAGAGATGAACGTACCTTTAGAGTACAAGGAGCCACAAGGACCAATTGCCCGTCATACGAGAACCTTCTGGTAAAATTTATGCTCCTCGAACGACTTTTTGAAGATGCTAACATTTTTTTTCCGATGACCTTGGTGTAAAATAACGATCTTGGAAGCGTTTTGGAGTTTTCTTTCACATGTGAGCGTTTCCAGATGCAATCAGCCGGAAAAAGTCAAAATCTTGCATGACCCTCTCCGATTTGGATGAAACTTTGCACATGTGTTCGAAATTGGTGATGATGGATTTTCCGCGGGTTAAGGGAATTTTTTGACTCAAGACATTTTTTTCAAAAGAGCGTATGTGTTTTGTCATGCGTATTTTTCAAAAATTCATAACTCGAAAACCGTTGGTTGTAATGAAATTGCGTCTGAAAAGAAGTTGTGGTTAATTAATTTGAATTTATGAAAAAAATATGCACAAGCTAAAAGAAATAATTTTTCTTCAAAAAAAATCAAAAATTAAACCTAAAATCAATTAGCAAATCTGTCCAACGTACGATTTTTATAATTTTTTTTCCAAAAAGACTTTAAGTCATAAAAATAAGAATATAAGTTGTTTTTTGATGGAGCAACTTAAGATAAAAAAGTTCTTAGAAGTAAGAAATATTCAAGTTTTTTCCAATTTGTTGTTTTTGCATGAATAACCATATTTTAATAATATAATACGATTTTTCTAATAATTTTAAACAAAAATGCTCTTGGTGAGCAACATTCTATATGTACCCGTTTTCGAGATAATTTGAAAGTAATGTCGAAAAAATGGCTTTTTCCATGAAAATATCCCTTTTTCAAAAGTTAGTCGTGGTTGTCCATATTCAAAAGTATTTTTTTCAAATTGTAAATAAATATTTCAACAACTATCTTTTTGACACCAAGAAGACTGAACATCTTCTTAATTAACGAAATTAACGAATCTTAATTACCAAATAAAAATTTTGAGTTTTTTTTTGTTCATACATGATTTATTTATTTTGTCTACTATTTAAAAAAAAATGTATTTACATTTTTACAAACACTATTTCCTAACATTCCTATAAATATTATGAAAACTCAGTATTTCGTCAGTTGAAAATATTTTCGCAGGGATTTTGTTATCTGCAACTGGAATGAAGGAGTGATATTTCTGTGTACCAGGAATCATTTTTGTTTGCTGATAACTACCACCCCATTCTGCAGCTCCCTCTTCATATTCTTCTTGTAAAACATAGCAAAATAATATTTTTGTGAAATTTTCTTGATTTCTCTTAATAGCCCAATCATACAAAGTTTTCGCACTTGTTATTGGATGTTCATGTTGTTTGGCCAAGCTTGCTCTTGTTGCCATTCGTTTTAATGTACCACCAATTGCATCACATGGTCCCTTACCATGTGAAGTTGCGAAAAAATGCCACTCAGAATCAATGTTGTATTTCTCTTTAAACTTGCAGAGGCTTGCAATTTTTTTTTTCTATTTTTGTATTGGGAAGCAGCCCCATCAGACATAAAAATGGCCTTTTTTATATTCATTAGTTGATTCAAATACGTTAGTAATTTAGAAATAAATACTTGTACCGCAAGTTTATCATGTCTTAGAACTTCTGATATCACAACAAAACTTAGATATTTAAGCATTCCTGACTCCATATAATAAATAACAAACGGATGAAATGTAGCCTGATCATTGTTCCAATGATGACTTTGAACAGCATCCTGAAGTACAAATGAATAGTTCTCTGCAAAATTGCAAATAATAACTACTTCTCCTTCTTTTAATGAAGACTTTGTATCTTTTAAAAATTTAGATTGTTTTGTTTTTATATAATCATGAGTTAATAGTTTTTCTAATTTCACACAAACATATTCAACAAATTCATCGACAGGTTTTAACAGCGTTTCTAAATTACATCTATCAGTTGTAATCCATTGTTCGAACGATGTCTCAGAGAAGTTATGTTTCTCAAGTTCTTTTAAAAATCTTATCTCAAATTCTGTCAGCGTGGGACAATTTTCGCATTCACGGAGGTAACAATATTTTGATCTTGATGATGAATTACACAATAACTTCTCAAAATGTTGATTACAATCAGTGTTGAATGAATATTTGTTTAAACTGTGAAGCATTAAATCAATATTTTCGTGAATTGCGCAAACACAAACGTTGTGAGAACCTGAAGCATTTAGCAATTTACAATGTTTTGGTCGTAATGCTGCAAAAGTACTAAATCCAATTTTATGTTCACTGACTTCTTTAAATCAAGTGAAAGTTTCTCTAAGTGATGAAAGTAATAATCGTTTTTGAATTTGTTGACGCTTACCATTAGTGTTTACAGAGACATAATCTCTTTGTCGCAGCATGGCTCTGCTGATGTCGTCCTCGTCAAAAAAAATTATCACTTGATTCTTTATATCCGGATTCAAACGATTCCCCGATCTGTCGTTGGGGGTAGCCAATACTCCATTTTCGGCTGCCAATTCTTTTGCTTGTAATGCAAGGTATTTGTTTGTTTCAAATTTGCTCGTTATCAGCTGAATCGTCCACGAATTAGGGAAAACTGTTAATATACGTATTTTATCTTTTCTCGAACAATCTGGTTCTATGAATTTTTCTTTCAGTTTGGAAATAATTTCATCATATTCCACAACCTTTGTTTTCAATGTAGCTAACTCTTCGACTTCTTCTTGTGGTGGTAAGCTGAATAGATATTTTCTAATACCTGCTACAATTTCGGCAAATTTTTGCCGACGGTATTTATCGTTTTTAAATTCTCTAATGGATATCGGAGACACATTTATTCCTGCAATTCCATTATTGAATAACTCAATGTTGTGTATCCTGGAATAATCCGGTAGGTCACTGTCCTGAGAAGATGCCGAGGTAATTGAAACTGCCGATGGTATTTACTCCAAATAGTTCCATGATGTGGTTGGTGCTTCGTCATGTCCACCGTTTTCTGGTTGCTCCACTCTTTCGACAGGATTACGACGACACGAATATAACCAACATGAATCACAAATTCTTAATGGTGTGTCCAAATGGACCGTACACTGCATGGATAAAAGTTTTTCAATTAACTTGTCAGTTAAATTTCTTAGTTTAGGCGAACACCGTCTCCCGATTTCACGAAAAGGTTTACAACAATGCTTTGTTTCGAGTTCCATTGCAAATCGTTTTACACTTTACGCTACTTATGAAAGACACTGTTATACTGATGTCATGACTTTGTAATGTAATCCTTTTTATACGTACTAGGTACGCACTTTAGGTACTTTTTTGAAATATTGGTATGTGCAGGGGTATGCATGTAAATTATATTTTCTGTCAACACCAAAGGGAATGCATGAATAGGTATAAATGGGCGTAACAATTGTATTCTTACTGGTATAAACAGTTCAACAAATTAAATACATTATGTTTCTACCTGAACAAAATACGCTTGTACACTAACATGAGTACTAATTATTTTTGTGTTTTTTCATAATATACTGTAAGTAAAAGCAGCAAATTTTGTCGTGTTACCTACAGTAAATATCAGGAATCAGTTTGTCTAGTATTCTCGGTAATAAAAGGTATATTGTAGAAAATTTTATGTACCATTTGAAAAGAATACTTTTGCAGATGGACAATCACGACTAACATTTGAAAAAGGGATATTTTCATGGAAAAAGTCATTTTTTCGACATTAATTTCTAATTATCTCGAAAACGGATACATTTAGAATGTTGCTCACCAAGAGCATTTTTGTTTAAAATCATTAGAAAAATCGTATTATATTATTAAAATATGGTTATTTATGCAAAAACAACAAATAAGAAAAAACTTGAATTTTTCTTACTTCTAAGAACTTTTTTATCTTGGGTTGCTTCATCGAAAAACAACTTATATTCTTCTTATGACTCAAAGCCTTTTCGAAAACAAAATTATAAAAATCGTACTTGGACAGATTTGCAAATTGATTTTTAAGTTGATTTTTGTTTAGTTTTGAAGAATTTTTTTTTATTTTTCAGTGTACATATTTTTTTTATAAAGTCAAATTAATTAACTACAACGTCTTCTCAGGCGCAATTTCATTACAACCAACGGTTTTCGAGTTATGATTTTTTGAAAAATACGCATGACAAAACACATACGCCCTTCTGAAAAATTTGTCTTGAGTCAAAAAATTCCCTTAACTGGCAGAAAATTCCATCGTCACCAATTCCGAAGACATGTGCAAAGTTTCATCCAAATCGGAGAGGGTCGAGTTCAGTCATTTGCTCATTTGGCAGAGAAATGCTCTACTTTCTGCTCCTTATAAGGTTGATTTTTTGCACCATTCCGACGCAGGTACCAGATCCTTGATACTCATGCGCAAACGATGAATTACCGCTCCCCTTAAGGAAGCGCAAATCGGCTCACCCTTTCCTTTTGAAACACGTTTTATTAGAAGCAATTCAAAATGTTGTACCGATTGTCACACGTAATACCTCTCCCTCCTTCAGTACATGATGTGGGTATGTACAAACTTTTATGTTTTTAAGTCGCATTAGAAATTTATATCTTACAAAAAATCACAAGTAATATCCGCATCCCGACCTTTTTAAAAGAAACGCTAGACTTTTTTTTTCTTTCGGTTTGACACGTTTGACAGAAGTACCGGGTCCAATTTTTGAGTTTCAGTGACAATATACTGAAAAGTGTAAATTTGTTCCCCGAACTGATGATAGATTTTTCGTTGCCGTGATGAATTCCGAAATTTTTCGCTATTTTGTTCATCGAGACACCCTTCTCACGGAGCCACGTGTCCATCACTTGAATTGCAACGTTTTTTTCTATTCAGGGCATCTCGAAAACGATCACTGTTTACCGAAAGTTCAGGAGGTGATCAAGTTGTTGACAAATGAACTCGACGAATGAAGGTAGGATCAGACCGATAGTCTTAAGCGTGTATGAGTGAGCGCATAATAAGGGTTGCCACACTGAAAATGTATTTGCGTAAATTAGCTTTCACTTGTTTCGTAAACATGGATTTTGTACATAGAACAAATGTCTCGTAAATTGTATGAAACATTCATATTGCTTGTCATCTAATAAAATGCTGGCATTACACCTTATTTGTACAATGCAGGAAATGAATTTCATGATGACCAGCCAATCACTGTTTTTCTTTAATCGTACTTATACAAGTTAGTGTTGCTGCTGGGATGGGTGGGAATCATTAATTTAACCCAAAACAGAAATTAAAGCGCTGTCGAGAGTTAGAACCTTATGATCATTAATCGCGTACCTTCTTACGAGTCACCATGGTCTAGTGAGATCAACAACGTATTCAATAACAGCTCTTCCCGAATTTGTAGGACCAAACCTCATCTTATATTTCACTTTTTTTTCAATTTCATTTGAAGTCGATATAGTAGATTTGTCAGACGTTCGTGCAACCAGAGAGATTTTTCTTTTTTATTGGTAACAAATTATTCGTAGCTCTTTGTATTATTTTCATACAAGGAATGAATGTTGTTTCTGTTCAACAATTGTTTCGTCACTTTGATTGTTGTTTTTTTGTATTCTCCCAATGCAATTTTCGTGGAAAAAAATTTAGACAAAATGAAAGAAGTGACAGAAAATAAAAAACACATCCACTCGTGAGCAAAGTATACTACGGTTTTCCCCTTATCATACCCTTATTTATTAATGTAATTAAATATGGTTCAAACGGTAAAAGGTGCCGAACAATCAACCCTATGGTTTTATTGCTGAAAAATTCTTTTCTCATAAGGATTGCATTGAAAATAAACTGCTCTGAAAATTTCGTTTACATTACGAAATAGAAGGAAGAACTTACAAATCTATTTGTTGTTTTCTGCAACAAAACTGATTTGTACTTCTTAATAAGCAACCTTCGTATTTATTACCTAACGCACAACTGTAAAAAGCACGAGTTTGGAAAATTTCGCAAAATGTCGAGAAGCGCCACACTGTAAAATTTAGTGAGTCAAGGAAGTCAATTGCAAGAGCCACCGTGTGTCCACTCCTGCTTAATAAAGGCATGACTGGAAGCATTACAAAGGCAGCAAAGAACACTGTTGTGATACAGCTATGTCCATTTAGAATCCAGAATAATAAAATCATCTATATCTCGGTAACGCATTGACGTACAAATAAGTTTAGTACATCAAAACAAAGGTAATTCAGTCTACTCTAAGTAAAAAATATCAATACATATCATTCCTCTTTGTTTCTAATGAAAATTCGCACTATCTTCTTTATTCCTCCCATCAAACGCTGAACACCTCCGGAGTCAACTTCCTTGGCACATTTGTTCCACATTTTGGTCATCTGAGTCGCGTGCCGAGTCGTTTTCCACTTTTTTAAGCTTCCGCTTCATTACTACCCAAAATCTCTCGATGGGCCGGAACTGCGGGCAGTTACCCGGCTGTAGAGGCAACTCGCAAAATCTGGCCAAAACTTCACGGGACCTTTATGGGCTTAAATGAAAAGTAGTACGCGGTTTTTGAGGCATTCTTCCTTGAACAGCTTCGAGTCTATCGTCTTATTCGTCACGAAACACCGTGAAATTTATACCACAGAAAGTGGGCGCCTAGATCAACAAGCCGCTGTAAAAGAATTCTTGCAGCGGTCACTTTCCGTGCTGCTGCAACACAATAAGTGATTCCGGATTCTAACTGGACAGAACTTTAGTTAAGATGTCAAGATTCTGTTCAAGCTCAAGCCAACCAAACCGATAATGGCTGCGGTATTTCTATCAGTGTGTCACAATCACTGATCACAAGACACTTACCAATTTTTCCAGCGGGTGTATGATCAGAGAGGTGATTGTAAAACATTAAACTTTTTTGGCGAAAAGATAAATTTCATCACAGATTGTTACTCCGCGCATTGAGAGAATACAAACAACAACAATCAAAGTGTGAAAAGTTTAATGATAATTGATAGGCTTATCACGGTGATCCCTTGCTGATCATAAGGACCAGGCCAGGTGTTGTGCAAAGAGATTGACGGATGAAGAGCTTGTCATACCCAAGGCAGCTCTTCTGGCACTTCCATCGTCTCTACAACAGCCAACACAGGATGTGTATGGTCGGAAAATGGTATGCAATGCTACTAAAGTTGATAGGGAAAACTACCTATTCTTAGCAAGATCCACCCTATGTGAGTATTTCCCAAGCGTCGTGCGTGCATCTTTCGTTTTTGTTTGTAAAAACATTATTGTTTAACAAGCAAAAATTATTTATTTGGTCCAAGATTCTCTATTTACTACAATCAACCGAATTATCCAGAACGCCCTGAAAATGTTATTATAAAGCGCAAAACTTCTCAATTCTCTGTCATTTTAAAATTTTGAAAAGTGTCCAGAGTCAAAATGTTTTGAACGCTTATAACTCTAGTTCAACTGAACAGAATGATATTATCGTTAAGCCATATTATCAGAAACACTTTCAAATTTTTCATGTTAGTATTTTAATTTGGTGCTATTATTATAAGTAGTTCAATTTTTTCCACAATCAACTTGGTTATTGATTTCTCTTTCCAGGTTCTCAAAAAACGGGTAGCAAATGCTTCAAATAGTTATGGCCTTCTTCTTTTTATTTCATTTAGTTTCACTCCTTGTTTAAAACATTAATAGCCAAACCCCTCAGCTGCAAAATAATTTTGCTTGTTTTGTTGCCAGTGTCTGATTTTAAAACTTAGGCCAGTCTCCTCTTATGAATTTTGCTTTTTTTCTTGCTTTCGGCCAGTCTTAAGCTTGTAGTGTACTGTTTGTCCAATAGCCAAATATTTGGCACAGGCAGCTAGACAGCCGACAGATATCATAGATGTTTGTCAGATGCCTATCTGCCGATGACAGATATTTGGCTATTGGACAAGCAGTGTACTACAAGCTTTAGTGATGAGAAGTTTGATAAACAAATTTTCCGGAGTAAATATAGCACATTATGGTGGCCTACTGCCAAAGAAAACCGGAAATAGAATTTATGCTTAAGCAAATTGTTCGTGATTTAAGCTAAACGATGCATATTAGAAAAATAAGCACATTATGCACGGGAAATAATGTGTTTTTCAAAATGAGAAAAACAGGTCGTGATTTCATGCATATGTTGTCTTTTTGTGTTATGAATATACACCATGAACAATATTCATGATATAATGAACTATTTTTCCACTGCAACGACATCATGATTTGAACGAGTTGAAACCATGAGCTGACTTCATGATACTGAAAACTTTATTCATGAATCTGGCAAATCTATTTTATCGACTCTAAATATAAACAAAACAAAAATACTGCCATCATCGGGATTAGAACCTGGCGTTGATGTGAAGGGGTGTGATCGGACCTGGTGGACGTACTTACAACACTATTGGAAGTCTTGAATAGAACTTGGTTTATGAAGATGATTACACAACTTCAGATTAGAAGCAACACAATTTTTTCCAAAGTTCATGACTCGCATCGGTCATTTTATTTCTGAAACCATGAATAAGAGAAATGAATTCAATAAAATAAGATAAAAGTTAGTTTCATGAATTTTTATTCATGAAAAACAGAAACAGATTTCTTTCCGCGTGGATTGTTAACGGCATTCAGTTGAGAGAGGTTTATTTGACAAAGAGTTTCCATTGAGGACTAACTGAAAAAAATAACCAGCGGCTTTTCCGTAAGTTTCTCGACATTGTGAACTTACCTTATTAATGCTCCACGATCATTTCGAAGCGGGAGATTCCTTCTATCCGATAGATTTTGTGGCTGACATGGCACATCGTCATGTCACGAGATATTTATCAGAAGAATCCTGATAATGTCAGTTGAACGCTTATGAAATATCTTTGTCGAATTGTATGTTTATTTATATTGAATTAGAGGTTCTATTTAATTAGAGCCAACTTTTCTGGATAACTGGATAACTGGATTTGTTTTTCATATGCTTATATTCTTTATATTCTACACGATAAGACCTTACTCGAGACATTTTTTTTCATTGTTTTATATGGCTAGTTAGATTCTGTACTACAAGATTTATATAAAAATTAATGTTTTTTTGTTGCTTTTGCTCCGCATAGCAAAGAGTTAATTTCGACGAAGGCAGAGTATAAACACAGAACAGAAGTACATCTTGAACAACAAATAATGATGAAGTTTGAGTGCTCTTAGTCGTGACATCTTGCGGTAGAGATCACACATTTTACACGGAAAATAATTTTATCTGCTCCAAGCTTAGACAACATTTTTAGACCTGCTGGTATAAAGTACAATGTATTTACATGAAGGTTTGTTCCTCGAAACGAATATATAAATAAATTAATATTATTTGTGATTTGATCTAAAATAGACTTTGACTAAGGAGCTTGAGTATATGAAAAATGCTATAAATTTTAATGCAGAGGAAATATTTTGTGCAAGTGCGATTGCATTTGAAAAAAAAAACAACATTCATACACCCCTCTATGGGACTTTGTTTGGGAGTTTACTATCACTTAATCTTCTTAGTGTCATTTAATAAGCTCTTTTTATTTTATTGAAAAACTGTGATGAATCGTCTACGTGATCGCTAAACATGTTTTTGTGCTCATAAGTAAATCAAATTTAACGGAACATAAAAACCGACATTTGTTTACTGTTTAAACAACCTTAATTTAAAAATTGTAGCTCAGAAAAACTACGTTGCATAGAAAAACTGTTCAACAACAAGTTGTAGTGAATAATTAACCTAATATAAAAAAAAAATTAACAGCGAGGAAAATTTTTTCTTTGTGCAAAAAATTTTATATTACATAATTTTAAGTACCTCAAACCCTCTTCTATTCGCTTCATTTTTTGTGAAAAAAAAAACTTGAAGATATCAGAAAAAAAATCTAGATTGGCATGTCTTATCGTTTGTCTGAACCTATTATCGACAGGGAAGTAAATGAAACCGTGTAGTTTTTTTTTTAGCGAAGCGGGTATCTGGAACATGAAGTACCTTTACGCAAAATCTCAGAACTCATGAACTTTAGCACTCCCATGGCGATAAGACATGTAGGAGCCTACAGAAATAAAAAATCAGTAAAATCAGTAGTCTCTAAGCATGAACTTGGATTAATTAGCACTTTCTCAAAAATACCTCTTCTAATTCATTCGAATTTTCCAATTTTTTTAAATGAGATAAGTTATTTTAGTCAAGTTACGTTATAACTGCTTATTCTTAGAAATATCTGCGTGTTTTCCCTACTATTTGCAGTCCTTGCAAGTTCCTAATAACAGTGATGTCTCAGTACTAAGTTATCTCCGTGATTTAAATCGTAAGTTCTCGAGTAATTCATGTTAAGGGCCTAAAAGCCATTTGTAAACAATGACTTTAAATGTCGATTTCTTTTGAATCTTAAATCACTCTCGTGAAATGAAAGCAGCATTTCGTAGAAGAATGTTAAATCTACTATATGGAGTAGCTGGATATAGTAGGATTCTTGTGATTCGCGAGATATCAACGTTTAAAGTCATTGTTTACAAATGGCTTTTAGGCCATAATCATGAATTACTCGAGAGTGTCATGGAAAACTGTCAAATACACGCCAACGCAAACGCAATGGGCCGGCATTCAAAATGAATAGTATGTTCTCGGATATTAAAACCAACTGTTTGTCAAAGGTAATGGTAATAATGGTAATGGTAATCAAACCCTCTAGAAGAGGTAAAAAATTTGTTCCAAATGGGGTTTGAAATTCATGGATGTTAATTTGACTCTAATTTTTTTGATCAGCAACTGGTGTTTTGAACTTGAATAGATTTGATAATTTGACATAAACGTGCCTTAAATGTTTCAAAAAATGTTTCATATAAAATTTAAGGAGTTCTGTCGATGAAGAAAAGGGTTGAAAAATTGAAGCGCAGACAAACATTCAAGCTTGTATGAAGTACAGCAAAATATAAGAAATGAAGAGATTTATTGACATTAATTCACCGTTCTCTATATTTCACACGAATTATTTTCCCAACTGATAGAATAATAACCATTGAATTGTAGTATGCCATGATCTAGACTAGAATAAAAACTTCATTCTGTATTACACTACCAAACCTACAAGACGTACAGTCGTATTTATCCAATAGGCTATGGGCCCAGGCCGTTACCATAGGATACGACTCTGTTAGTGAAGAAAAAAAAAAAATTTTTTTCCACGAAAAATGGTGAATCCTGAAAATACCCAAAATGGATCTGGATCAAACTCGAATCAAGTTGGACAGTTGAGATGCCCAGGAGGATCAGTATCCTTGCCAGTGCGAGAAGTTCTTCGAGGATCGGAAAACTACAGTTCTTGGTCTTTCGCCACCAAGATGGTCCTTATCAAGGAACGGACCTGGTGTGCAGTGAAGGAGGGTGCTGAAGGTGAACCGGCGGTGAGCGATGACATCTCCGAGCAAGCGTTGGCGACCATATGTCTCAGCATTGATTCAAGCATCTATGGACTAGTGAGGGATGCCAAGAGTGCAAAGGAAGCGTGGGACAATCTTCGGAACACGTATGAACACAGTGGATCAACTAGGAAGATTGGTCTGCTAAGGAAGCTCACAGGTATTCGGTTAGCCGGAGCTGAGCGTGACGAGGACATTATCTGCCAGACGACTCAGCAGTATGTGAATGAGTTGTTCACGACTAGTTATCAGTTGGCGGAAGTTGGATTTAAGGTTGATGATGCTTGGCTGGCTAGTTTATTAATGAAAGGCCTGCCGAAGCAATATGATCCAATGATCCTCGGCCTGGAGTCATCTGGAATCAACCTAACGGCGGATATCGTCAAAGCAAAGATATTGCAAGATGTGAAGATATCAAGCGAGATGACGCCAGGTCAAGAAGCGTTTCTCAGCAAGTCCAAATCGACTCCGAAGACCAGCAGCGAGAAATCTGGCGTCAAGTGCTACCGGTGCAAGAAAATGGGTCACTATGCATCTCAGTGTTCCAATCAAGCTATTGAGAAGAAGAAGAGAAGCATACCAAGAACAGTGGCCATGCTGCATTCTTCGCAGCATTTAACGCATGTCAGATGTCATCAACGGCAGAAGAAGACTGGATCTTTGATTCTGGAGCAACTGCTCATTTATGCCGGAACAGAAATATTATAGCGGATGTGCAGGATGTATCATCAAGCATCAATGTGGCCAACAGTGCAGTGGTACCGGTGGTTGCCAAAGGATTGGTGAACATATCGGCGAATATCGGAGCAGAAACCTGTGAAATATCGATGAACGACGTTTTATGCGTACCGGATCTGGCAGTGAATTTATTGTCGGTGAGTAGAATGTGCCAGAAGGGCTACAGTGTTACGTTTACGAGTAAAGCGTGTAAGGTGGTCAGTCCGACAAACGAAGTAGTAGCAATTGGACAAGAAACTGGCGGTTTGTACAAGTTGATGAAAGCAGGCGGTCCATCAGCGAATATGATTTGCAAGACGGAGGACAGCTTTAAGCTTTGGCATCGGAGGTTATGCCATATGTCGGTGGGATGCATGAAGCGACTTGGTGGTATGGCGAGTGGATTTGAATTCAGTGTGGCTGGATCTACGCAGTGTGTACCATGCATACAAGGCAAGCATCATCGACAACCGTTTTATTCAAAGGGACGACGTGAAGACCGTGTGTTGGAGTTAGTTCATTCCGATCTTTGCGGACCCATGGAGACGGCATCATTAGGAGGAAATCGCTATTTTTTAACGTTTATTGATGACGCAAGCAGGAAGGCGTTCGTGTATTTCCTGAAATCAAAAACGGAAGTATTAGAAGCATTTCGAAATTTCAAAAATTTCACCGAGAACCAGACAGGTGAGAAAATCAAACGTCTCAGATCGGATAATGGGAAGGAATACGTAAATCATCAAATGAAACAATTCCTTCGTCGGTCTGGCATTCATCATGAAACTTCCGTTCCATACAACCCGGAGCAGAACGGGTTAGCAGAACGTATGAACCGGACAATTGTAGAAAAAGCGAGAAGTATGCTGTGTGATGCTAATTTGGAGAAGCGTTATTGGGCTGAAGCGGTTGCAACGGCATCGTATGTGATCAATCGATCGCCTACCAAAGGTTTGCCAGTCACGCCTGAAGAAACGTTTACCCGACGAAGACCAGATCTAGCGCATCTTCGCGTGTTTGGAGCAAAAGTAATGTTTCACGTACCAAAGAAAAGAGACAGAAGTGGGATGCAAAGTCTGCACCAGGAATTTTCATGGGGTACAGCAGTAGTTCGAAAGCGTATCGAGTATACAGTTCCAAGATAAAGAACATTGTTATTAGCCGAGACGTTATATTCTTGGATGAAAGCTTCATTAATCAAGTTCCTGAGTTCCGGGAATCGAGTTCAGAAGTTGATCCTGTTGAGTTGATCATACAACCTATCGAACGGGACTTGAAACGAGACCAAGAAAGCATGAATACACCCGAGGAGCAGGACAGAATCAAAGATGCCGATCACGACAGTAGTGAATCAGAATACGATGATGCCGATGGAGAGGAAGCGGAAGCAAATCAACAGCAGCAGTCCGTTCAGCAGCCTGTTGCGCTCCCTCCACAAAAAGATAACCCATGCAAGTTGGTAAGGCGCAGTGAGAGGAGCGCGTTCCCTCAGGCAAGTATCACGATTATATTATGAGTTGCAGTGCCGCAGTCAAAAATCCTCCACAGTTTTCAGAATCAAATCAAGATTGCGAAGATCCTAATACAGGCAATCAGTTGGTGTTTGATGAACCACATACGTTTCAAGAGGCGATTTGCAGTAATAACAGTGACCGGTGGAAGGAGGCAATGCAATCGGAATATGACGCTCTTGCAGGAAAATTGCACGTGGGATCTTATGAATTTACCTGCTGGACGTAAGGCTTTACGGTCAAAGTGGGTATACAAGGTTAAAACCAACTCGGATGGTTCGGTGGAGAGGTTCAAAACCCGATTAGTCATCAAAGGTTTTTCTCAAGTAAAAGGTGTGGACTACAATGAGACTTATGCACCAGTAGTTCGATATGCCACTGTTCGCTACCTCATGTCTCTAGCAGCTAGAATGAACCTGAAAGTACTGCAGATGGATGCAGTGACGGCGTTCCTGCAGGGAGAGTTAGAAGATGAGGAAATATTTATGGAACAACCTGAAGGGTTCGTGAATCAGCAGGCACCGACGAAAGTTTGTAAGCTGAGGAAAGCTTTGTACGGGCTCAAGCAAGCGAGCAGAGTTTGGAATTTGAAGTTGGACACCGAGCTGAAACGTATTGGATTGAAGCGGTCTAAGTACGATACGTGTGTCTACTACAAAATCGAAGGTACAAATGTCCTGATAGTAGCAGTTTACGTGGATGACCTGCTTATTTTTTCGAACAACGTGCGCTGGGAAGAAAATTTGAAGAAGCAGCTAACCAAGAAGTTTAAAATGAAGGACTTGGGGCTAGCCAACAAAGTTCTCGGAATTCGTATAACCAGAAAGGATGGTGTAGTAAGGCTGGATCAAGAGCAGTACATTAACGATCTTTTGCAACGTTTCGGTACTACTGCATGCAACACTGTGACAACGCCAGCGGATCCAGGGCAGAAACTAAACAAGCAAATGAGTCCTAAGTCAGAAGAAGAGCGGAAACAGATGGAAAAGGTTCCATTCCGAGAACTGGTGGGCGGTTTGCAATATTTGGCGCAAGGAACTCGTCCAGACATTAGTTTTGCTGTAAATGCTGTAAGCCATTTCTGTAACGACCCTGGAAAAGCTCACTGGACAGCGGCGAAACGAATTCTTCGTTATTTGAAAGAAACGAAACAAATGAAATTGACGTACAACGGACGAGGTGATGGAAACTTCCTAGGCTACTGCGATGCGGATTGGGGCAATGACACCGACACCCGTCGGTCTATCACTGGATATGTGTTCATGCAATCTGGAGGACCAATTGCGTGGAACTGTCGCAAGCAGTCAACGGTCGCTCTCTCGACTATGGAAGCCGAGTATATGGCAGTTTCATCTGCCACACAGGAAGCCATTTGGTGGAGAGGTTTTCGACAGGAGCTGTCAGGATGCGCAGGATCTGTAACTATCTTCTGCGATAATCAGAGTGCTATTCACCTGGCGGGAAAAGAAATCGGTTACTCGTCAAGGAGCAAACATATTGACATTCGACATCACTTTGTGAGGCAGCATATTGAAGAGAAACAAATTCAACTGGAACATGTTAGTGCTGAGCATCAAGCAGCGGACCTGCTAACCAAGGCACTACCGACCAACAAGTTTGAAGACGGACGGAAGGCCCTCGGAATCAGAGACATTCATGGTTAAGGGGGGATGATAGAATAATAACCATTGAATTGTAGTATGCCATGATCTAGACTAGAATAAAAACTTCATTCTGTATTACACTACCAAACCTACAAGACGTACAGTCGTATTTATCCAATACCAACTGGTTATGGTAGTGACGTCATCTGCGTATTTGTTCTACCTTATTTTTGTGATTTAGAGTCATTGCTTTTTGATGTTATGTCATTCCTCGAATTATTTTTTCAAAACAGAGAATAATGCAGGGGAAAACTTGTGCTATTTCGAATGAATTACGCACATCAGCACCCAACAATGTTTCTTTTTTGCACTCGCTAGTACCTAAACAAATGTATTTAGAATAATTCATTACAGAATCCGTACATCAAGGGGATTTGCAGACACGCAGAATTGGTTGTAGTTTATTAGTTCGAATGTTCACGATATCAACCATACATCGTCTGCTCCGAATATTTTATTCCATCTGATTGTAGAAATGCATCCCACAATTCAAAGGTATAAGTAGTAATGGTATTTTCTAATGAGATTATCACAGAATAAAATGGAAAAATCACAAAATGCAGTGTTGTTGTTTTTTCTTCAAGTAACCAGAGCATACTGTGATGATCATATTGCAGCAAATATACCACTTATAGCAGTTGTTTTGACGTTTCTTCAACACTGTAAAAATAGAATGAGTAGAAACAAATAAAATCGAGATACTTTTTACACAACAAAATTTTGCACTTTTCGTGTCGTTGAATCGTTCTAAGTTACCCTTCCGTTCCGTGGTATAAAGATAATGAGCATAAAATTTCATGAAACATGAAAATTTAATAATACCTCACAGAAAAAAAAATTATCAAGCACGGAAAATTTGCCCTCGTTTGACTCCAAGCCAAGGGACGCGTAAACCACGAAATTGTTAGCAATCTTTAATGCGCCATACAAAAACGTTTGCAATCTTGCATACAACAGGCTAGCTTCAGGCAATATCTGGTTTAAGTTGACATGAAATATCCCAAAATTTTTCTTCAATTCAATGTTTCTTTTTATTTGTGCTGTTAAGTGAACCTCGATTAATGCAAATTTTGAAACTAACGCTACCCTTTGAAATGATTGCATATCGCTCGCTGAAGAGCCTCTTGAATTTGAACTAATTTGGTAAAACCCTGACACTGCCCACTTTCTCAGGGAAAGTTTTGTCACAAAATCCTTCAACTCTATGAAAATCCATCGTTGTTTAAAAATCATTGATCTTAAATCGAATAAAGCGTCAATTTTCTATCAAAACATGATCAGACATCATATCAGACATGAATTTGCATCCGTTTTCGGCAGAAAAAATGATTCAATGCACTTGGACGAGAGCGTTAAAAGTGACAGTTCTAATTTGAAATCAGATTTTGTAGAACATTTAGACTTGCCCTGCAAATCCAAGATAAAATTGGCAGCAGAAGTTCAGACTTGTCAAATGTAAGTAATAAGAACCACACGTGTCTTCACGTATAAGTTGCCAACGTCGTCGCCCTAAGAGTTGGCACCAACGGGTACCCAGAGAATCCAAATCTGGTTAACATTAAAACATAGAAGTCATGAATACGAAATTGCCTGAGCGTGGCTTTTTTTTGGTTTGGCAGTGTTTTTCTTTTTTATTTGAACCATCCTGTGCTCTAACTACAGCTAACGTGACACACGAGTAGCAGCAATTCGTTCGCGTGTGTTTACACCCGCTTTATCGTTGTTGTTTTTTTGTGTCTCCGTTTTCCTCAACCTTGCCTGGGTGGTTCTACTAAATAAGCAGCATGGAAGGATGAAAGCACCTAAATCAGATCAACGTCAGAAGAATGCTCACGGGCGATAATACACCGACGCCAGTTTGAAGCAGTGTTGTCAGTTTTTCGGATTGCCAATTCAGAAAAAAATAGCATTTGGCGGCATATCTGTCATCAATCATCACTGACAGACAATGTTGCTAGAAGTTTCAAACACTGAGCAAATGCTATGCCAAGTAAGCCATGTGTATATTAAAACATGAAAACATCGAAATAATAACAACAGAGTGCTACTGAGATTTTCCAAGGTAATGATCCAGAAATTTGGAAGAATCATCATGAGAAGAACTGATGTTTACTAGATATATATGTATTATACTTGATTTATATGTATTAAGAAATGATGGTCAGCAACGATTTTTCCTTTTGACGTATCAGTAATGGACACATGTTACATGTTTGAATTGTATTTAACCACATCTAGAGCTGTTAGCAATGATCATATATTCGACGTCAAGAAACTATATCCCGTCGTCGAAAAGCAGCTCCTTAGAGACCTGGAACAAAGTCTGACCAAGGAGATCTTCCGCATAAGGGATGAGTACCGGTCCCTAAAGGCTAAGAAGTCGTTTGCTTAGAAGGAATGCCCTACTCTTCTGGAGGTAAACGACAGAGTTAGCAAACATACACCATTCAGTGAAGATGGTGGTAATGCCCATCTTACCTGCCGTAAGAGTAAGCAAGTTGCTGATCCTGGTGATCTCCCGAAGCCTCTGTGACGGAACGAAAAAGCGCAACAGACAACAGACTGATTAGTCTGCATCAGTCTGTTGTCTGTTGCGCCTTTGCGTTCCGCCACAGGCTGGACCTTTGAATGTTGTACTTCAATGGAACTCGACTCCAAGAAAGAATCATCAAAGTAACTGACTTACCACTTATATATGTGGTACATTACGACTCATAAGAATGCCTTCCTGCACCTATGGCCGAATTATCTGTTATAGAAGAAATGCCACATAAAGTAATGTAACTAGATATTGACTTGGAGGTCATAACCTCCAGAGTTACCCTACAATCAATATGCAACTAGCGATTTGAAATTGGTTCACTGTTGTAGAACCCCTTGGTCCGAGTACACCTTGAAGCCAGCACTTTGATGTACATATTTGCGCCTTTGTTTTGATTTGCTGTGTTATTTTGACAGAATATTTGAGAGTGTGTTCGTGTGAGTTCATTATTAGGGGCGCATTATTAAGCTTGGGACCGAGCTTGGGACCGATGTGCTAGTACTAACTGAGCCAAGAAAAAAATTGTATTTGTTCGGGACTTACTGGTCTTAGAGTTGGTATTTGATTACACCTCGGCAAAAAAAGTTGCAAGTTAGCGGCAAATTGGAGGACCTATTTTCTGCCTACATCTTATGTAATTCTGGGCGATTTGAATCCGCTTCACTCTTCAAGAGGATCCCATAACGAAGACATTTGCGGTGTGCGGGTCTCTCAGCTACTGGACAAGTTTGGCTTGTCAGTTCAAATGGCCGACCATCTTGAAACCTTCATCCCCTTTGGAATGGCCGTTCAGGAGTTATGTGACTATCTTGAAGCCTATCTTAATCCAGGAGCTAATTGACAAGCTTCCTGTTTCAGTTTAGCGAGAACGGTCACGAGAACTTCCACGACGACTTCGACAGGGAAGTCTCCCGTCAGATGACTGGTGGCGGCGCGATACACAGTCCATCAGATTGAATTAATATCCTTAGTGTGCCCGCTCATCGTCTCATTCCATAGACTGCAGGTAGAAACGTACTCGAGTTACCCAATCGAGTTATTAGTACGAGACACTGAAGAAGTCCGCAAATTGTAGACGAAATACGCGTCAGCAAAGGTAGTTGGAATTAAATGGAAATCACTAAATTTTCTTCTCATTTCTAGTGACCTATAAGTTCAAAAATGAATTTATTAAAAATTCCGGAATAAACTTCCAAAAGGAACAACACCTTAGAAGTGCACAAGATGAGAACTTTTTTGAAGCTCAGAAGAGAACTTCTCATAAGTTCCGGAACTTATAAAGACTTCAGTTAGATCATCCCAGAAGTTCTAGAAAAGTTCAGAAGAGAACATTACAGAATTTTACATAGAGGCTTCCTTGAAGACGAAGAAGAGAAATAAAACTATCCAGAAACATACGATCAAACTTCCCTGAGATTCAGCAGCGGTTTCCTACGATGTTCAGAGACAAACTTCCAATTGGAGACTTCCATATTTTAAGAGCATTCTCCTACAATTTCTGGAGAGAACTTTTCTAAAGTACCAGACTTTCTGGAAATCTCAGAAAGATTAAGTAGAGCTATTGCCCTAGTAGCACACTTGTTGCAATTCAGTTGAGATAACATAAATATGACTTGCTAAGTTTTAATCAAGTTACTATTGGGGTAGGTTTGAATTTCCAAAAAAAAAATCAGGAGCTATTGCCAAGAACTTCATGAAGAAACTTTCCAAAAGGTCAGGACAAAACTTTCCAGAAGATTGAGTGAGAACTTCCCTGTAATTCAAAAGGCAATCGCTGACGAATAAAAACGCGAGAGATTCATTGCGGTTCCTTGCCCATGACGCCATATTAAAATATGGTACACACTATCTTCCCAATCGTTCACATTGTACTATGACCGTTGACACAAACGTCTATAGGAATTACTAATCGTTTGATAGATTTGTTTAAGGATCTAGAAACTCAGGAAAAAGTCCGGAAGCGTTACCAGAAAGTTAAAGAAATTTGTAAGTTCTCTTCAAACATACATGTGGTCAATAAAATTTCTGTGTTCTTTGATTTTTTTTTTGATTTCTTATTTGCTGACTGATATAGGACTGACGGCACTTCTTTTTGTGTGCAGTCTTTGTATTCTTTCCTGACAAAAACTGCATGTAGGCCATGGTTGGAAAGGTCATTTGTACTTTTATCGATCCATTTCACCGCAATTCTCGGCAGCTAGACCGCGTCTGGGGTTGGCTGATTTGGTGCTTGCACTTCGTGACCACTCGGGCCATATTGGGTGCAAAACCTCCAGCATAGAGTTAGTAACATAAAAAAGAGAAGAAAAAGAAGATTTTAGTATTTGATTGCATGTAGGGTGTATGTAAGATTATTGGTGATATTTGTTTGGTTGATACGACGACTCTTCGTTTCTTTGACCGAAAATTTCAAATCACTGTTACCAAACCAAACTTAATCGGAACCTCTAATTCTAATAACTCTAGCACATTACTGCCTTAAATTGTTGTCTGAACCCTGAAGCAATTCCAAATCTAAAAATATTTCAAATATGAAACCTAGACATAGACGATTCTATTTCCTATTTAGCGGGTTTTGCTCCTCTCCTTCACTGATCTACTGTTTGGATTCATGTTCCTATTCAAGCTGATCATCTGAAGTCTAAGATTGAACTGCGGCCAGTATCACACCTGATGGAAGTGCCTTTATATAAACGTTCTACGACGTGGAAGTGGTCAAATTTTTGGTCTTCCATTCATATATATAGCATGAGATAAGCCCACTCATCGTCGACTTGGTGAAAGCTCTGTCCCACGAGAGGGGTTGCCAGAAAGTCATAGAACTTCGTGATAAAACTATTGAAGAGAGATCGATCAATGCATTTACGTTCTTGTGGTAGTAAGCGCGAGAATTATTAATCAGAAAAAAGTCTTTAAGTTAGGCTTGCAACATGTCATACTTTAGTCTGGTTGGTTGAGGTAAAGTCAACCGTCACCGTAAATCGCATTCAGTTGGAATACTTACACGAACTTCACTTGCAACAACGCCACCACCAACATCACAAACATGGCTATGCTTTGGCGGAATCTTGGTATTCTTGGCAATCATCAATATACTCTGGTTAACCAAAACACTCATACCGCAAAAATCAACGCTGTCCATTTCCAAGGTGACGCATGAACAATCCAAGCGTGCATCAACGGTGAGCTCATGATGCTCGCTCCTTCTTAAATTCTTAAATTATTAAATTCTTAAGTTCTTGGATTCTCAAATTCTTAAATTTTAAATGTTTTAATTGGTTCAATTATCATGTTCCTAAATTCTTTAGTTTATCATTTTCATAATATATTATTCTCAAACAAAAATCTGAATTCTCAAATAAAAATAATCAAAAATTTTAGCATCTTTAATTTTTTAATGTATACATCTAATTATTTACCAAAGATAAAGATTCTGAATGCATCTACTATTATTTGATAGCGTATAACTAAAGTTCCAAAGTTTAAAATTCCCAAATTCTGAGATTCCAAGATTTCAAAGTTTCTCTTCTCCTAAATTTTTGAAACTCTTATCCTTAAGTTTTTGGAAAATTATGAAATGAAATTTTTGATTAGAAGTTTTTTTAAAGTGAAATTAAAAATATTAACTAAGGTAATTGAACTCAAGAAATTGACCTTAAGAATTTTAATTTAAGAATTTGTTATTGAGAAATAAGAATTAAGAAATTGAAGTGAATGAATGAATTACGAATTTGTTATTGAGAAAAAAGAATTAAAAAATTGAAATGATTGAATTGAAATCAATAAATTCGAATTAAGAAATTGAAATAAATAAATTGGAATTAAGAAATTAAAATTTACAATTTGAAATTAAGAAATTAAAAATAAGGAATTTCAATGTAGATATTGAAGTAAAGAAATTATAATAAAAAAAAATTTACTGGGGAATTTCGGAAATTAAAATTTAAAAAAACATAAGGAAATTAAAATTAAGAAATTGTGAAATTGATATTTAGATATTAAAGTTTTGGAATTAAAGATTAGAATTCGGAATAAAAAAATAAATTAAAATTATCACATTGAAATTCAGAAATTCAACTTAAGAAATTGAAAGTAAGAAACTTAAATTTAAAAATTTAAATTATGGAATTTGTATAAAGAAGTTTATGTATAAAAGTTTGAAAACTAACTTAATTTTCAAACCTTTAAACATTTAAAACTAAAAAATTGTAAGTAAATTTATCTAAAGATATTGAATTTTTTAAATTGTAATAGCCGAAATTCAAGTAAACAAAACGAAACAAAAAATTGATATGAAGAAATTGAATTTAAGGAATTCATATTGAAAAATGTATAAAAAAAATCACCTTAAATTATAAATTTTTTAAAGAAATTTCTGTTAAGAAAATAATTTAATAAATCGGAATTATAAATTTGTTTTAATAAATTGAGACTATAAATCTAAATGAAGAAATTGTAAAATTGATTTTTAAATTTTGAGGAATGTAAGTTAAGAATTTGGAATAATTTCCTTAAATAGAGATATTGATAAAATATAATGAAAATTATGAAATTGTAATTCAGAAATTTAAATTAAGTAAAGAAAATTTTAATTCAGAAATTTACATTAAGAAAATTTAGTTCAAAAATTTAAAAATTAATTTTTTTTGAACATTTTAAAATTTAACACTGAAATATTGTTAGTAATTTTATCTCAAGATATTGAATTTTTTTTATTTTTATAGCAGAAATCAATGTGAAGAAAAAGAAACTTTTAATTGATATGAAGAAATTGATTTTAAGAAATTCATTTTGAGAAGGAAATTTAATTTTATCAACTTACATACAGATTTTTGTTTAGAAATTTCTATTCAGAAAATAATTTGGAATTATGAATTGTATTCAGAAATTAAGACTAAAGAATCAAAATGAAGAAATTGAAAAATTGATTTTTAAATTAAAATATATTAGGAAACTGAAATTAAAAAATTGAAAACAAGATATTGAAATCAAGTAATTGAAATTAACTTATTTAAATAATGAAATTAATATTCAAAAATTGATGTTAGGATTTTTAAATGAAGAAATTGATTTCCCAGAACACCGTACACATGAGCAATGACCAAACACAATGATAACAGCAACGGCAAACGGCAAAGCCCGATCACAGTACGCCTGCTTGTCGGAAAGTCGGAAATTAATTAAATGTTTAGCAGTAAAGTTTTTCAAAAAATTGAATCGAAATTCCTCACTCAGAATAGCTCATGTCGTGTTATTTTTCAGAACCGCGATTCCATCGAAAGTCCCTTGGCAACGCTGCACTGACATCAGATTGTCTACCCATTCTGGCTCCATTCGTCAGTTCTGCACAACAACAGCCGAGCCAGGCAAGCCGGATATGGAACGACACCAGCGCCAGAGTGTTATCTGTCAAATCAAATCTTTATCGCTAATGAAAATCGGAACTGCCACCGCACCGTCACCCACCGCAACGCAGCAACATACATATATCAGCCTACTACTACTTCGGCGGCGGCGGCGGCGGTTGAGTTGTGTTTTCTTTATTCTTCTACCGTCTTGCGAATTTTTCGAGAGGAAGGGCTGCTTTCACGGTGGGGTAAAATTAAAATCGTGTTAAATTTATGCTCTGATGATCGTGTGTGCGGTGGAGGAAACCAGGAAGGCACGAGCAGGAGGCGGCTGGATTTGATTAAATTGCTAAATCTGGTCGTGTCGTTTCTTGTGCGATAATCTTCTCCTCATATATATGCACTCAATCGGATTGATCTGGATTAGGCAGGCATACGTTATCGTTAGATGATTTTTGGTTTACGACGTTGTTGGTTGTGGAAAAATCGTAATTTAAGGGAAATTTGTTATATGTTAGGAAATTTGTAACTGTTCTAACGGCATTCATTTCGAACTTCTAGCTAACTCTCAATTCTAGCTGCAATAAAGAATGCATTAGGTAACAGAAAATCCCGGTAGCCCACACCATCGATATTGGCATGTAAATTCCGTCCTCGACGTCGATTGAGAACTCTATTTTCCCACCCACACATGTACAACTATCCGTCATACGATGGAAATGCATTCACTCACGTTCGGATTAGAAATTTAAACATTATCGGTGAAAGTTTGCTCAGATCAGTGGTGATTTGGAGGGGTGGGTTTGGAGTGGCAAAAGTGGTTTAGCTTTATCGGTGGCGTTCGTAGGAAAATAGCAGTTGGCAGCTCAGGAAGCCATATGTGCACACGGAGCAGACATTCCGGTAAATGTTTCAATACGGAAAATAAGGTGGATTGAGGAGAAAAGTAGAGTTTTAGATCATCTTAATGCGATCATCAATTCGAGAGTGATTTCAAATGCGGAAGAGTTGTTTCTAGACTTGTTCCTGCGCCGTGGAAGGAGGAAGGTGCGGAAGATTGTCTAGAGGTTAGAGCAGTGGTTTGCAGTTGAAGCGTCGGAGGGGAAAATTGGACTCCTTTTTGGAGGGACTGGGAGGCAGAGAGAGAGAGAGAACGAAAGAGATAAACCGCAGAGTGCAGTGTATCTCTTTGTGGTGCGATGGTAATTTCTGGAGAAAAGTTTTCAATCCAAAAGTGATCCTCAGTTTGTGATACCGGAATTGCCAAAGTTTTGAGAAGGGTTAAAGTTTGGCTGAGACGCATTCGAAATGCTGTTGCTAACGAGGGCAGATGTGTTTGTTGAACTTTCTGAAGAAGATTCAGATTTGAATGGTTTGCAGTTGGAAGAGTGTTTCAATTCTCGAAATTTAAATTGTTGCAGAAGCTGAGACGCTTTAAATGGTTATTTGGCTGCTACAATGGAATGAGTTATGTAGTGAATCGAATTTTTTTTTTCAGAACAAAAGCTAGTGGTTTCAAATTCCCGTATCCTAACCTGGAAGATACAAACAATTGTGAACTTCTTTTGCTAACATAAATTGATAGAAGCATTTGTGCTTGAGGGAAAAAATTGGGAGCAAATGCATTGATGCATTATAAATTTGCAATTTTCAGATATCAGTAAAATTGCATCAGTAAAATTGTGTACAATCATACCCTATGCCCAGAGAGTCGAGAAATTTTCCTTATCACTAAGACCAGACAGGGAATGGAACCCAGCCACCTTCAGCGCGGTGTGGCTTTGTAGCTGCGGCTAAAACCAACGGAACTTAGGGAGGACCCGAAAGAGATTTGGAGCGAAAAATAAATGGAAAGTTAAAACCAAAGACGAGATCTTAGCAGTCTATTTAAAAAAAAAAACAATAATTTAGATAGAAAAAAATGGAAGACATTTTAAAGACATATAACTATTCATTTGATAGGAAAGGAAATAAATAAAGACCTGATCAAGAAATGAAAGTATTGAAATATGAAAAATTAACTTGTGAAATAAATATTATCAAAATATATGGAAAGAATAATTTTCCCAACAATTCAGATATTAAGAAAACAAATATGGAAAGTCAAAGAGAAGTGTAAGAGTATATGAGATAATAGAAAAAAAACTTTGGGAAATAAAATCATTTGATTACTTTGGAAATGTTAAACTAACTATTGATATATTAACACGACATAATTTTAAAAAGATATAAAAAAGAAAAAAAAATATCACGAAAGAATTCAAAATGAGACAAGGAAATATTCAAATATATTCGATTTAGGTAATAAATTTAAAAGACAAAGTAGCACAATGCAAAACAAAATAACATAACAGTAAAAAAAAGAATAGGAGAAAATGTAGAAAAAAATACGTGATAATAATTGGCATAAATATGAGAAAATTAAAGGAGATATATAGGACTATGTCTAAAGATAGAACGGTAAGGAATAAAACACACATAAAACATGATAGAAACCTATGAGAATGTAACATCAAAATGGAACGAAGAAATTTAAATTGAAAACCAAAACTGTAGACGAGTACCCTTGCAGGACAATGAATTTTAAAAGAGTTATATTACAATATTATATTGAAATAAGATGTATGAGACAATAAAATTAATAGTAGCAAATAAGAAAGAACAAAAATTAGATAAAGAGATCATAAAGAATGAGAACATGAAAATGTTTCTGAATGAAACTGTAAAAAAACAGCATAACATTAGTGGAAGTAAGCATTTGAATTGAGAACATAGAAATAGAAAAACATTAAAAAATAGAGAAGAGCAAGAAAATAAGAGAGATGATATCATATCGAGGAAATAAGGTTTGCTGAAAAGAATCAAAACATAATATTAAAACAAAAATTAACAATTAAGAGAAACAAATGAGAAAAAGGTTTTACAATATTTAAATAAAACAAATCAATAAATTACTAGAGGTAAGGGAACGTCCATTACTTACATCACGCAAAAATTGACTTTTTATAACAAATACTCCCTTATATCACGTTTTTTTGTGGACCTTAAATTTTTTGTGTGTGAATCGTCACGTTTTCTCAACCTCCTCCCCTCTTCCCTTACTGCGTGACATAATTTATGGACCTTCTCTAAACAAAGAAACAATAAATATAAAAATGATCGAAAAAGAAGCATATCTATAAAAAGTTCATAATTGAAATAATTCATATTCATAAGGAGATCAAAATAGAAATAAAAATGAATTAGAAAGAATTAGAAAATCCGAAAACAGGATATGTTAAGAAATTTGAATTAAGATATTTAAATTAATTATATGAAATTAAGAAGTAGAAATTAGGAAATTCAAAATAAGAAATTGAAATTAACCAATTGAAAATAATATAATGAAACAAATAAATTGAAATTAAGAAATTGAAATTCGTGAACAATTATAATGAAATTTTATTAAAAAATTAAGATTTATAAATTGGAATTAGGAAATTCGTATAAAAAAATTGATATAATTGAATAAAAGTTAGAAATTGCCATAAAAAAATAGAATGTCTAAAATAAAAGTTATGAAATTTAAGTCAGGAAATCCAGAAAAAAGAAGGTAAAAATATGAAATAAAGCAATTGAAATTAAGAAATTAATATTCAAAAATTGACATCAGCATAATGAAATTGAAATTATGGGTTTAAGAAATTGTTGTAAAGAATTTAAATTAAGAAATTTCAATTTTTGAAACAGAAATCGAATAAGTCTAGTAACTAGTTCACGAAACTGAACAAGTCTGCTCATTGTAGATGAAATATGCGTATCTGTCAAGATAAGCAAAGGCAGTTGGAATTGAATGGAAAATACAAATATCTCTTCTTCTTTTTAGTTAAAAAATTGATGTTAAGAAATTGATATTCAAAAATTGGATTTAAATTAATGAGGGAAGAAGGCTTTGCTGAATAGAATTCAAACATTAAATTGAAATGAAAAAAAAAAACAATCGATGGAAATAATAATAAAAAACTAATTCAAAAATTATTAAGATACAAATCAATAAATAAATAGACGCAAACATAGAAAATGCATGACATATAAATGATAAAACGGGAAGCATATCTATGAAAAGATTATGAGTGAAATAAATCATAATCAAAGAGATCAGAATAAACCAAAACTAACTGAAAATCAGAAAATCAGAAAATCAGGAAATCAAAATATCTGAAAAAATCTGGAAAATCTTGAATTTTTGAAATCTTAACTTCTTAAGTTCTTTAATTCTTGAATTCTTGGTTTGTTTAATTCCTTAATTCATTTTTTTTATTCTTTAATGCTTTTATTCTTGAGGTCTTGAATTCTTAAATTATTTGATTCCTTAATTATTTAATTCTTTAAGTCTTTAACTCCTCAACTTCTGAACACCTTAACTCTTTGATTCTTCAATTCTTCAATCCTGATATTCTTTAATTCTTTTATTATTAAATTCTTGTATTCCTTAATTCTTTAATTTTTTAATTTTTCAATTCTTAATCTGTTTATTCTTGAATTACTTAATTCTTAAAATTTTTAAATTCTTCAATTCTTTACTTCTTTAGTGCCTTAGTTCTTGAATCCTTAAATTTTTTTTGGTCCTGATTCCTTAATTCCTTAATTCTTTATATTTTTAATTCATTTATTCCCTAATTCTTTTATTTTTAAGTTCTCTAATTCCTTAATTCTCCAATTCTTCAATGCTTTAATTCATTTATTCCTTAATTTTTTAGCTCTTTAATGCTCACCCGCATAATCAAAAACTATTCCTGGATAATTTCCCTTATTGTTGACGACCGTTTCCGTTACTGTTACGACATTTACCCTCATAGTTGACAACTATAAACTTACAATCTCCTTTATAGTTTTAACAATATGTCAGATGGTACAAGGCCAAATAACAATATGCTGAATAGGCGGTTAAGTTAGGTTACCATAAGAAAATGGCAATTTTCACGAACAAACTTTGTGCTGTACTCTATGCTAAAAAGTTGGTATACGATCCAGACCGAGTGCAGAGAATAAAGGGTGTCCACTATGAAATTGCCACACTATGAAATTGCATTCATGAAAAATGAAAATTTGGGTGGATTTAGTTCATAGTGCATAGTTTACATCCTGCAAGTTTTAAAGTCCTGTGATCAAAACTCGCGGAAATGGAGTCGAAAGAACAGCTCGTGCGTGATAAAATCTTGCGCATTAATCACGAGACCAAGGATCTCTCGCATCGTTCCATTGCTAAAACGTTGGGAATCGTGAATTTCACGGTGTCGCGAGTGATTAAGCGGTTCGAGGAACGGTTGACCACCTATCGGAAGCCCTGAAGTGAAGGAAAAAGTATTCCGTACAACACCAAAAAAATAAATAAAAAAAATAAATAAAATAAGAAATAAATTTCAAAATATTGAAAAAACAAATCAATAAATAAATTCAAGTAAACAGAGAAAGACCCGTAACGATGGTAGATCATCTTTTCGTGGTGCGTTACGGGGTATCAGATCTACCACCGAACCCTAGCCCGAATTAATTTAATCTAGGGAACATATTTGTGTTTGTAGTCAAAGGAACATATTTTAGTCCTTATTACATTTTATGTCTTATGAAAAGTGACAATACTCGTCTTCATTCACATGAGTTCTCATTTTCTATTTGATGTTATATAGTTTGAATTGGTCAGGACTAGAGTTCTGATGCATAGTCAGTATCGGAGTCATTGTTTGTTTTGTTTGCAATGAATTCGGTTTTGACTGATAAAGGGGCACGCCTTTGAAGAGTGCTCTCACTCCTCAAAGGGTTTAAATAGCGGAAACTTTCAATAAAATTTGATTCATTGCCAACAACACAAACAATGACAACTGTAACAACACCGAATAGCTCATCATTTCTCAATAGTGATGAGGTAAATCGACATGCACTAATCAAAGGACACGGGATATACTACAATAGATCAAATTACTGGTCACAGTGGTTTATGTCCCGAACAGAAGAAAAAATAGACAACAGAGAAACAATAATATATATAAATGATGAAATGAGAAGCATATCTGTGAAAAGTTTATAGATGAAATAACTCATAATTATATAGATCAAAATAAAATTTTTTTTTCTAAATTTCAGAAAATCAGAAATCAGAATACGTTAAGGAATTAAAATTTCGAAATTGAAATTAAGAAATTTATATTAAGAAATTGAAATTAGGATATTAAAATTAATAAAATGAATTTAAAAAAATTAAAATAAGATATTAATAATAAAAAATTGCAATTAACATATTGAAAATAAAAATTAGAATAAAATAAACTGGAATTAAAAAATTGAAATCAAGAAATAAGAATTAAGAAATTGAAATCTGAAGATTTACATTTAGAGATAAGAATAAAGGAATAAAGTATATAAAATAAATACTATTTGATTTGAGTTTTGAAATTCAGATATTGTAGGTATAAATTTGATATAAGGGCTCTGAAATTAAGAAATTGGTATTCAAAAATTGAAATTATGAAATTGAAATTGGAATTTAGAAGATTTGGAATTAAGAAGATGGTGTAAAGAAATTTAAATTAAGAAATTGAATTTTTTAGAATTGAAAAAAAGAAATTGATATTAAAAATTTATATTCAAAAATTATATTGAAATTAATTAGGAAATAAATCTCTGCTGAATAAAATAAAAAAAAACATTATAATAAAATATTGAATAGATTATAGATAAAATAATTCATAATCATGAAGTTCAAAACAGAAAAAAAATTAACAAATTACAAAATCAGAAAATCATAAAATCTGATAATCAGAAAATCAGAAAATCAGAAAATCAGAATATCAAAAAATGAGAAAACTCTTAAATTTTTAAATTCTTAAATTCCTAAATTCTTTAATTCTTAAATTCTTAAATTCTTAAATTCTTAAATTCTTTAATTTTTAAATTTTTACGGATATTTTTGATTTACGAACAGCATACTTCTTGAATTCTCAAATTCTCAGCTGTCTAAATTCCTCAATGTTGTTATTTTCCAATACGCAAATTCTCATTTTAAATCATTTGAGAAATTTTGAACTCCTGAAATCCTCATGTCATAAGTATTATATGTTAAATGTATTATATTATATTCAAATTGGTGAAATTATAATTTTCTCAAATAATTTCAAAATAATCAATTTCAAAAAAAATATTCCAAAAAATGTAGCATCCTTCGATTTTTTTTGTGTTTATATTATTGTTTATGATATCTTTTTCGCTGTAAGATTCTTAATGCTTCTTCTTTTATTGAATAGTGGATTACTTAAATTCCAATGTTTACAATTCCCAAAATCTGAAATTCTAAGATTTCAAAGTGTCTCTTTGCCTTGATTTTAAAAATTTTCAATTTTTTAATTATTTATTCCAATTTCCAAAATTTTATTTCAATTCTTAAATTATTTATTTCATAAATGCGTAAGTTCAGAAACCCCTAAACTCTTGGAAATTTACTAATCGAAATTATGAAAATGAAATTATGGTTTCGAAATTTTAATAGTGCTGGTAATGGCTTATTTTGAATTTAAAATGTTGACGTTGAATAGGTGAAATTGATAAACTGTTATTTAAATTTGAAATTCCTATAGAAACAAAAATTAAATTTATGTAATTTAAAAATTCAGAGCTCAAAATTTTGATAGTCAAAATTGCGTAATAAAATGTTTAAATGAAATAAGAGATCGATATAAAATGATTTGAAATTAAGAAATTGAAATTTAGAATTGAAAGTAGAAATTGAAAACAAGCATTAAACATTTATAAAATGAAATTTTGAATTTGAAATAAATAAAAATCAAATTGAGTAATTAATGTCAATAAATTAAAATACGGAATTGCAGATCCTGAATATAAAAAAAAAATTGAAAATAAATAACTTTAATTTCAGTAACTGAAATCAAGCAATTGAAATTCAGAAATTGCAAATGAGAAAATTAAGAATTTCAAATTACGGAATTGAAACTAAGAAATTGATGTTGAGAAATTTATGTTCAGAAATTGAACTTAAAATATTGAAATTATGAAATTGAAATTAAAAATTGAAATAAAGAGATTATGATTGAGAAATTGAAATCAAGGAATTGAAATTCATAAATTGAAACTAAGATATAGAAATCCAGAAATCAGGATCAAGAAAATGGGATTATGAAATTTGAATTAAGAAAATTAAATTAAGAAATTGACAATCAGAAATTGAAACTGATTAATTTAAATTAAATAATTGAAATGAGGAAATTGAAATTAAGAATATGATATTCAGAAATTGATATTAGGAAATGGAAAGTTATATTAAAAGAGGTGAAATTGATTGGTTTTGGAACAAATTGAAACTAAGATAGGGGCTATTCATAAACCAAGTAGACTTTTCTGGGCAGAGGGGGGGTTTGGCAAAAGTGTACGCTCCATACAAAAATTTAAAAAATAGTATGGAGGAAATTCTATTAAGGGGGCGGGGGAGTTGAGATGTTCAAAAAAGAGTCTACGTGTTTTATGAACAAGCCCATATTGAAATCAAGAAATTGAAACAAGAAAATGTTTATAATCTCATGGAATGAAATTCAGTAATTGAAATTCAAAAATTGAAATTAAGAATTGGAAAATGAGTAATTGAAGTTATTTCAGAAGTTGAAATTAGGAAATTGAAAATAAGAAATTGAAATAAGGAAATTGAAATAAGAATAATGGAATAAGAAAAATTAAAATTGAAAAATTGAAATTAAGAAGTTAAAATTCAGGAATTGAAATAAGGAAATTGACATTGAAGATTTGATATAAAGAAATTGCAATTGGGATATGGAAATGAGGAAATTGAAATCAAAAAATTGAAATTGAGAAATTGAAATTAGGAAATTGAAATAAGGAAATTGAAATTTATAATCTTATATCAAGACATTAGAATTCAAAAATTGAAATAAAAATATTGGAATTAATAATTTGAAATAAAAAGTTAAAATCGAGAAATTTAAAAAATTAAATTGATATTATGCAACAGAAAAAAAATTAAATTGAAATTAAGAAAGTGAAATTGAGAAAATTTATTTGAAAAATTAAAATAGAGCAATTGAATTGATATATAGACATTGAAATTAAGAAATTTAGTAAAATTAGGGAATTGAAATTAAAAAAATTATATTAAGAGTTTGAAACTGAGAAATTTTTATTAAAAAACTCAAATTCATAAATTAAAACTAGCATGTTGAAATCAAGAAATTGAAATAAAGAATACGAGATTATGGAATCGAAATTAAGATATTGAAATTCAGAAATTGAAATTAAGAAAATGAAATTAGGAAATTGAAATTGAGGAATTGAAATTAAGAAATTATAAATCAGGAATTGAAGGTAAGAAATTGAAATCTAGGAATCGATGTTAAGGAATTGAAATTGAGATCTTGAACTAATGGAAATCCAATTATAAATTGAAATTGAGAAATTGAAATTAAGAAATTGAAATTAAGAAATTGAAAATAGGAAATTTAACAATTGAAATTAAGAAATTGAAATTAGAAATTTAATTAAAGAGATTGAAATTGAGAAATTGAACTTAAAGTATTGAAATTAAGAAATTGAAATTAAAAATTTAAACAAAGAGATTGAAATTGAGAAATTGGAATTAATTTATTGAAATTCATATATTGGAACTAAGATATTGAAATCAATAAATTGGAATCAAGAAAATGAGATTATGAAATTGAAATTAAGAGATTGCAACTAAGCAATTGAAATTAAGTTATTGAAGTCAAGAAATTGAAATTAATAAATTGAAATTAGGTAATTGAAATTAAGAATTTGATATTAAGAAATTGATATAAGGAAATGGAAAGTTATATTAAAAGAGGTGAAATACAAAGTTGAAATTGCATGTTGAAAGTGAAATTCAAAAATAGAAAGTTCAAATTGAAAGTTGAAATTGAAAGTTGAAATTGAAAGTTGAAAATGAAGTTGAAATTGAAAGTTGAATTGTAGGTGGAATTGAAATTGTAAGTGAATTGAAATTGAAAAAGAAATAGAAATTTTAATTGAAACTGAAATTAGTTTGAAACAGGAAACCGAAATTGAAATTTAAATGAAATGGATTTCATTTATAAGCCCCCAGAAGAACGGCACCTCCACTAGGATAGGGCAAGATTTAGGAGTCAACACCGAGTAACGTCTTGTCTTCTTTTCGGATCCTACAGTGACTGTAAAATTTCAAGTCTATCGGTTAAACGGTAACGGTTATTTGGGATGAGCTAAGGGAAACTTACTTCTACAGGAATTAACCTCCAGAGGAACTAAACTCTAAAAACTCTAAACGTTGGCCTTAGTCTGATTGGTAAGGTAAGTTCTAAATCAGATCAAATGAAATTGAAGTGACAGTTGAAGTTGAAGTTGAAAATGAAATCCAAAAAGTAGGAAAAGTTCTTCTCTTCAAACTGACAAATAGATCAGAAACGGTTCAAGATAGTCCTCGACCACAATCCTATGGCCCAAAGACCAACAACTTCTCGCACACACACACCTGACAGTTGTGCAGTGGGGTCTAAGGGTCTTTGCCCGGAACGCACTACACACTGCACCAGGTGAACAATCAAGTTCTGGACGGCGGCAGCAAATGGTTTCACCGTTCTTATTTATTCAATAACCCTTCCGGCACTGCGGATGTCGTAATGATGATAATTCTCGCAGTAGCTCCAGCCGTAACAACGATGCTCCTTCTTCAACCGACAAAGCTATGTGCATATTGCGAAACTCACACCGAGTCAACAGATGCAGTTCGCTTTCAGGTGCAATCACAATGCTGGAGCGGAGAGAAAACGAGAGCCCATGGGCCTATTGAAGAACCACATCAGTTACCAACCAACCAACCAACATTCCACCCATCCATGTCCCCCCGAGCAATGCTAGCCAGCCGGCCAGGAACTTGCCATTATTACCTACCCGACGCTTTTCGAACCGTGAAGCCCGGGAAACGGAAATGCGTCCCAAGCATCTAAAGTAACAAAGCCACATGTGAATGTGTTCATTCGCTCGCACGTCTCCGCCATTCATTCATACATGGGGTGCCTCGGGAGCAGCAGAAACGGCGGATGTTTTACGAGAACCGAGGGAAATATGCGAACGATGATTGTAAATTCTAGCCCCGCCCGCCCGGCACCGGAGCTGAAAGTGACTAGAACAAAAACTTATGTCCAGCTTTGGAAAATGACTGCAAATGGGATGCCATGGTTGGAGCGGTCCTAGCCATTTTTTGCCTATTCTGTTTGATTCGGCTTCTGCTGTACGCATGGAATCCTGTGAAACTCGAATGGGGGTTGGGTATTGCACATTCGCACAGACATTTGAGACTTCATGGGAAAATTCGGATGGCCACTTGACAAATTAGATAGACCTGAAAAGGGTGGTTGGCGTTTACTACCGCTTGTTATTGAATAGTATTGGCACTCTGAGTTTTAACCAAATTTGCAATCTGTCACAATCATCATCTTCTGTAGCAGTAGGCAATTACATTTGATTTCTTTATCAATATATCTCTGAAAGCAATTCTGTTTAAATTGAAAGTTGTTAAACGAAACTCGAAAATGTCAAGGCTGTCGTCATTCTTGGCACCGGCGACACTCAATTGCGAATAACGAAAATCCTGGAAGCTATCATGACGTTCATGTGACAATCATTTTCTAGTTAGCGAAGGTATGATATTACCATGCTGACGGCTCCGTGGAGCTCAACTTCAAATTTATCGTTTCATGATCAAGTTATCATTTTCTTCTGGTACATGAGAGCAGTGGTGGCAAATGTACAGGGAAATTTTGAGGGGCACGAATACCACCAACAGTTTACAGGTACTGTTTAAGCGAACATAGAGGATAGAAAACAGTAAGGGGAAAATGTCGTCCTAGTTTTGCTGCCATCATTCGATTTTCCGGACATTGTTAAGTAAGAACAGTGCAAGTGAGAGCAATATGACCAGTGCCGAACCATCGATTTTCTCGAATACTTTTTTTTTTAAACAAAATAGACTTCCTGTTTTCATTGTAACGCTCCAACTGATATAATGAATTGATAACCATAATGCAGCTTTCTGACTTTTATCGGTTTTATTAACAGGTTTGCACAGAATTTCGTCTATTGTAGAGAAGTTCACATTTGGTTTATTTCTTAACACTTCTACCGTCCATTCTCGATTGTCTTTGGTTCTAGTGCACTCTCTCACGCGATGCAGGTTTGTGTCTGGAAGACTACAATTATCGCAAATTCCGTCTAAAAGCCTCCCAATGTTGTAAGCTAATAACTTCTCTTTATTCGGTATAACATCGTTAATTAACAGAAAGACATTTGATTTATCCTCGAAACATAAAAAGTTGTAGCTTAAAGGGTGTATTCGATAAAAATGGCACACACATATATACTCATCAAAATTAAACTGATTATCGGATTTTCTTGAAATTTTCAGGGAAGGGAGAACTACTAATGAGTTTTGATTTACAACATTTGTTTTATTCAATTTCGTCTCCCATCCCGAATGCCCGCACCTTCCTTTTCACTCCACCCATCAAATTTTGTACAACCGAGTTTCCCAGTGTTTTTGTTGTTTTTACCCAAATTTTCTTCAATTCTAGCTCTGTTTTTATAGTCTTGGGATGTTTGCAAAGTTCCGTTTTCATAATTGTCCAGAATTTTTCAATTGGACGAAGTTCCGGTGAATTTGGTGGGTTCATATCCTTTGGCACACAATTGACTCCGTTGGCTCGGTACCACTTCAATACGTTTCGAGCGTAGTGGCAGGATGCTAGATCAGGCCAAAACAGAGTTGATCCTTTGTGCTTCTTAATGAATGGCAAGAGACGCTTCTTAAGGCACTCTTCCGAGTAAATCGCACCGTTTATTGTTCCGGAAGTGATGAAGGGAGCAGTTATTTCACCACATCCGCAAATCGCCTGCCAGATTAGAAACTTCTTTGCAAATTTCGATAGTTTCTTCTTTCGAACATCCTCCGGAACATCGAACTTCGACTTGGCAACGAAATATTCTTGCCCAGGAAGTTGACGGAAGTCGGCCTTGACGTATGTTTCGTCATCCGTCACGATGCAACCGGATTTGGTGAGCAGCTTCGTGTAAAGTTTCCGGGCGCGGGTTTTCGCAGTGATGTTTTGTTTTTCATTCCGGTTTGGGGCTTTTCGCACTTTGTTAACATGCAACCCAGCACGCTTCATGGTTTTCTGCACAAAACCGACTGACACCTTAGACTTTTTAGCGACATCTCGAATTGACATGTTTGGACGGTTCTTGAATTGTTGTACGACTTTCCTGGCCATTTTACTGTCCATTGGACCACTTTTACGACCACTCCCTTCCTTCCTTTGGACACTCAGACGCACCTTGAAGGTTCTTATTACACGAGACACAGTTTTATTTGCAATTCCAAGCTTTTTAGCAATCCACCGGTGGGACGCCCCTGGATTTTGATTGTGAGTGCACAAAATTTTCTCACGGACAATTTCTTGTTTCGACGACATGACTGGAACTACTGAATGTATAACTATGAAACTTGGCAGATGTAAATAATACACTATGGATAAGATCTACTCAAATTTCTAGGTTTTTTACTCATACGATTCAAAAGTTACAGAAGATTTTCTGTGTGCCATTTTTATCGAATACACCCTTTATAATCTTCCAAAGTAACGTCCAGTTTTCAGGGTAATCATTTTAAACCCGAACAGAAATCTCTGCGGCATTAAGAATGTTGTTGTACAATTGTTTTGATGTTTCGGCTCTGGCATTTCTTCCTTGCGCTATGATTCGCGCTTCTGAGATTTTTAGAGTTTCGTGTAAGGCGACCGCTATTCGTGAAATCCAGTAAATACTCCTCCGTTGTATCTTCTCCATCGTGGCCAGAATGTAAAACGTTTTTCAAGAAAAGAGCTTTGCATTTTGATTCCGGATCAACCAAACGTAAACCTCCTCTAGAGTTATCTAAATACAGCTGATCTCTAGCAACTCTGAAAATAGCTCCACGCCAAAGGAAATTTCCAACCATGCTCTTTATTTTAGCCAAATGACAACTCCTTGGTGGGAAAACCTGCGCAATTTACCACAATTTAGAGAGTATGAAAGTATTCAACACCCATACACGTTCCAGCAAGTTCAAATTCCGTGGGGCGTTTGTTAGCAAGCGAAAATTAATATGTCTGATTAGTTTCGCATAATTCTTGTCTATAATCTTCGACCAACTTCTAGCGATGATCACACCCAGTATTGTGAATTCATCGACCTCCGCAACTTTTTGGGGACCAGATATAGCTTTATTGAACCTTAAAAACGAAGATTTTCGAAAATTAACCCATATTTCGGCATATTGATTGAACGAATCAAGGATTTGCATAAACAAATCGAATTCGTCCTGGTTCTTGACAAATATGTCGATGTCATCAGCATATGCTACAAGTTTTAGGAATTTTCCATAAACAAGAACACCTGTGGAGCTGTCATGTAAGTTCCTGATCAATGGTTCCTGATCGATATAAAGCACGAAAAGGATCATACTGAGCGGGCATCCTTGTCGCACTGAAGAGAGAATTTTTATTTGTTGTTGGAACCGTTGCTTTCTTAGGGATCATGATGATGATCCCCGCTGAGAAATCTTTGGGCGGAATTGTTTGTCCACTCAAATACGCATTAAACAGTTGTACAAGATCACATTTAAACAGGTCAAAATGCTCAACGTAAAATTCGTATGTGAAGCCGTCTGGCCCAGGCGACTTCTTCTTTGAACACTGCTTAAGAGTTTGAAAAAAATCATCCTCAGTGATCGGTAGAACTAATCCAGTCGCATCTTCTTCATCAAGCATATTGGTGATGTAACTGATAGGGCATGCTGACTCACTGATCCTAGAAGCTTCACTCTCGGCAAAAAGATCGGTGTAATGTTTGTTTTCTTCTGGCAACGATGGACGATTGATCGGCGATCCACTGACTCCAGCGGATTGAAGCACCGGTGTAAGATGGTTATGTAAATGCTTGGATACTTGGTAGACATTTATCTTTTCTTCTTCTCCCAGTGATATTTCTGGTATTCTTGACTGTAAACGCCGTAGCCTTGCCTTTCCTCGGAGACATTTTCTCCGTTAGATTTCCTACTGGACAAGTCTTGAAACCGGGAATACAATACGCTTTTACTGGTCTGCTCAGCCTGCTACAAACGCCACGATTCAGCTTTGTAGAAACTACGAACTTTGGCCTTGAATGCATGATTCCACCATGCATTGTGATCTATGTAACTCAACCTGTTAATTAACTGCGCATACTGCCTTTCAAATGCTTGACTAACCACTGGAGACGACAATAGCGTTGAATCTATTTTCCAATATCCTCTCCCTCTAGTGTTGAGCTCTTGTTGTATCACTGACAATTTCAATAGTACTGCATGATGATCCGAACACGGAACCGCAATAGTTTTTATATCAAGTACACGGGCAACAAAAGCCTCTGGACCATAGAACCGATCTATCCGAGAAGCACAGTCTCCAAGTGAATTTATCTAGATGGAGCTGTTAAGCAACATCTTGTAGTTGAAAAATATTTACTAAACTTCTCAGACCGCTCGAAAAGTTTTTAAAAGTCTTCAACTAAGACTGAATATTCACAATTTATTTTACTAATATGCATTGTCATTTGATTGAGAAATAGGTTATCCCTTTCTTTCTTCTTATTGGTTCCCGATTGAGCTTAAATATTAATAAAGTTCATCCCATCCACTATGACTGATACAATTCTACCGGATCGGTCAAAAATTTGAGAGCTGTAACTTAGGTTTTTCTTTACCAAAATTCCTGTCCTTTTCTTATCCACACTTATATTTAAAAGAGCGTTATACGAGCTAAGAAAGGAGAAGTTTTCAAAAGTAACCTCTTGCAGAAACATGATGGCGACATCGTGATTTCTCACAAAGTCCTTGAACATTGCTTTGTTTATATCTGTGTTTATACTGTTCAGATTAAGCTTGGAAATATTGATGGAAAAGTTCATTTCACAGTATTACAACACCAAATTTACTTACTTTTCCTCCGTTGAATCCGCGATCGTGTAAGCAGAGATTGCTTTTCGAGCACTCGAAGTTTCGTCGTTTCGGGTTCCGATGAATCTGAACCGTTTTTTACAGCAGTTTTGTCTGATCGCCGATTTGTTGCTCCTGCTCCATTTCGGTTGATTCCACTTGCCCAACAGGGCAGGTACGGGCAGCTAGTACCGGTATTTGTGTAGTAGGTCTGTCAGTCTCTCGTTGTGATGAGGACCGTGCATCATCGGTTCCAGTTTTTGGTGTCTCGTTGAATTGCGTAGCAGTTGTAGCTGGTGTTGCAAGCTCAACAGCTAAAGTTCCACTCTCCCCTTCCACGTGAGTTTGAGATTTCTCCTCCTCTGTTGATTTATGCCGCCTCTCGGACATTCCTGGCTTCTGATTGACCAACATACCCAACAGAGCTCCAGCATAGGACGTTGACCCAGATTCGTTCAGCCTCAGGCGGTTGGAGACCGATGTTCTCTTCGGGCAACTCGCCTTGACATGTTCCGGACTACCGCAAGCAAAACATTTGCTCTGCATACCCTCATGAAACACGCGAACTCGGAAGTGTTGTATGTACATGTAGCTGAGGTGGAATGGCAGTGGAAATTTCCATATGTGCACCACGGATGCCGTTGAGTATTGGATATCCAGTATCTTGACCAAATCTTTCTCGGATCATGAGATGAATCTTACCGTATTTGGACAGCACAGTGGCTACGTTCTTCTCATCGACCTCGACAGGTAGTCAATAAAAGACGTACGTAGCGGAAGTCACCTCTGCCCGTTGCAAATGAGACCTGAACCGTCTCACCGTTGTCATAAGCGAACGTGTCGCTCGGTGGACATTTCAGTAGCGCCATCTTCATCAGGTCCTCTGTTTGGAATTTAACATAGACACTATACTCCCTGGGTTCTCGAAACATCGCACAAAGCGACTCCGGTGACCATTCGCACTTCCGAAAGAAGGCAAAAACCTCTTTGTCCGTTGGCATTTTCGTGTTTGGTCCGAACTGGACCTTGGCACAGTTAGTGTGAACGTTGCGAGATTCCATTATTCTCTTTGTATTACGTATAGATTTCGATATATTGACTCAAGGTCAGTGTAACAATAGGCAGCTGAACCTTGGTTCAGCCAAACAATTATCTTCAACACTATTCAAATAACGATTAATTCTCAGACCGCAGTGAAAAATACGACTACTCGCTCCGATGTTTGAGTATGAACTGGATGATTATTTTGCAATCAAATTTGTCTAAAAAGTTGAAAAATGTTTTTATGTGTGTTTTAACATTATTCGGGCGTAACATCGCCCTACCCTCGCTACGCCACTGCCAAACGAGAGGGTTTTCTCAAACTTCAAAACAGCATGGTAAATCTGTACCCACATTAATCCGGACACCTTCAAATCATTGTAACTTTTGAAATATTGCACGTAAGAATGAAAAATTTCACTGTGGCATAGCTGAGAGTATATTATGAGAAAGACTATGATTGATTTTTACATTTCATGTTTAGTATTCAAGATAGCGACGAAAGAATATAAGTGCGCGAGCGAATTTTGTACGGGCGTAGGGCTTGTCACGATGTGCTCAAATCATTTTCGGAACGTTTGCCGGTGGAGAGGAAACCGAGAAGTGACAAAAACATTGGACCCGCTGATCCTGTCATGGGCCGAAAGGTGAAAATGATATGAACGAAAAACCCAAATCTCTCCATTCGAACGGTGGCTCGTAAAATAGGGATGTCGCCTGGTTTTGTCCAAAAATCAAAACAACGTTTGGGACTTAAGTCGTATAAAGTAAAAACAGTTCCAAATCGCAACGACAAACAGAACTTGGCAGCAAAATCACGGGCTCGGCCTTTGTAATGCGAATATTTGACGAAGTTTTCATGCGTTGTTATGGACGATGAAACTTATATCCTGGAGGATTTCAAGCAGCTTCCAGGGCTGGCTATTTATTCTGCTATGGCCAGAAATGCTACAGCTGAGCATTTCAGAACGAAGAAGGCATCGAAATCTCCCAAAAAATACCTTGTGTGGCAAGCAATTTGCACGTGTGGCAAAAAGAGTAAATCTTTCGTCACTACAGGCACAATCAACAAGGAGATCTATCAGAAAGAGTGTCTGCAGAAGTGATTGCTACCCTTCATCAAAAGTCACAAAGGAAAACCTTTGTTCTGGCCCGATTTGGCATCATGCTACTATGCTAAAACTGCGATGGAGTGGTACCAAGAAAATAAAGTGAACATTGTACCAAAAACCTCAAACCCGCCAAATTGCCCAGAGCTTCGACCAATCGAGAGATATTGGGCTCTGATGAAGCGGAAGCTTTCTGGAAAGAAGCAAGAAATCAAAGACATCAAACACTTCCAGCAAATTTGGACAAAGACGGCTTCTACGATTTCTGAAGAGTCTGTACAAACCCTAATGGGCGGAGTTAAGCGCAAAGTTCGAAAATTGTATGCAAATACCGAATAACTATGTTTTGTCTTCACGAGTTGTTAAAACACATCCCATGAATCTGAAATAAACAACTACGACGGAAATGTAATGCGAAATTTATGTTTTATTCATGTTTATTCACAGACTTTTTTTCAGGTTTTTCAAGTATCAAGGGAATTTGGGTAAAATTGTCAGTTTACTTTGGTCAACCCTAAACGAAACCATCACCACTCAGTTTTGCGAACATTTTTACATAAGTACAGTGCAAAAGCAATATTACTAGCGCCGATCTTCAAAACATACATTATTGAATTATGAGGGGAGTTCGGGTAAAATGGATAATTTGCTGTGGTCAACCCAAAATGAAACTATCACCATTCGATTATCCGGACTTTTTTGCCTAAGTACAGTGCTAGTGGGAGCAATATTACCAGTGCCGATCTTTAAAACAGCATGGTATATGAGTTCATTAAGTTTTTAGGGGAAATCGGGTAAAATGAAAATTTTACTGTGGTCAACCCTAAACGAAATTATCATCATTCAATTCTCCGGACATTTTTTCATAAGTACAGTGCAAGTGAAAGCCATATTACTGGCGCCAATCTTCCGAACCACAAGGTATATGAGTTTATGCATGTGTGAGGGAAAATCAGGTAAAATGGACCACTTCCTGGCATCTGATCAAAGTTAAATTTGTTCCCTACAAATCTTCAGCATTTTTTGAAAATTTACAGCGCATTTGGCTTCAATATAGTAGCACCAAGTTTAATTTTTGGGTAATAATTCTAGTTTGCATCCAAAATGAGGGGAGAAATGGCTAAAATGGGACACTTACCGTGGTCAACCCTAAATGAAACCAACACCAGTTTCCCGCATTTTTGCCCATAAGAGAAGCTATTTTTCAGAACTCCTACCCTGCGCCATCTAAATAAATCGGATTCTGGATCCATTTTTGCCCACTGTGCGTGCGTTGGGTCGTGTTTTTCGGTCTATCGATACGAAGTCCCCCCCCCCCGGGGGTCCGTTTTCCCGCAATTGCGCGTCCGGTTCGTGAGCTGTCGCCAGCGCTTGCCTAGTTATTAGCAATAGCAAGCCAGAAGGAAACGCTGCAAGGTTGTGAAAATTTTCTCACTCGACCTGTTGCCATGGCAATGGGTCGAAAAAATCAACAAGTGGTGATAACCACACCAGCGGCATTAGTTCCTGAAACCACGCTAAAACCGAGCAGCTGCAAGCGGCTACGGCACGACGACACCGGTTCATCGGGCCCCAAACGACCGTCTACTAGCGAGCAATCGGTTTGCTGCGCTCTCGGTACAGGAGATACCGAAAAAGATGAAGATCCCGCCGCTTTTCACCACGTCAAGAAACATCGCTGCACTAAGAACGGAGCTTGCAACGATTAAAGTTAATCCGCTCTACAAGCTGTGCAGTACCGTCACAAAAATCATGTGCCCAACGGAAACCGACTACCGTGCTGTTGGAGCTCACTTAGCCGCAAAGCGATGCGAGTTCTATACGCACGATGAAGGTGATTCTGCGTGGCCTTCCGGAATTTACTCCGGAGGAAAAAGTCAAGAAGCTGCAAGCGGCCGCTTTTAAACCAGTGAAGGTGCTCTCTTTAAGATGACAGCAACAGGGAAATCATCGGGACCAACTCTATCTGGTCCACCTGGAGAAGGGTTCCGTTACGATGGCGGAATTGATGAAAACACGGGCCCTCTTCAACGTCATTGTCGAGTGGAACCGGTATCGCCCGAGACAGCACGACGTGACGCAGGAAAATTTCCCAGCGCTTCGGTACGAGGTGCCAAATCTACCGCCACTTCAATTAAATCCCCGCCATGCCAACCGCCCGTCACCATCCGTACAGCAACGATTCGTGGCCACCACCTCCACCCCCTCGCCGGCTCTTCCTCCAGATTGGTGCAATCCAGGTAACAGGTCATCGCGGCCTATTGTCCCAAGCAACGCTAACGGAACAACAACGGTCATACGGAACGACATTCGCAAGCTAACTCGGAGGCAAGGGCAATTTAATATCACCGGCGACCTAAATGTGAATCACGAAACCTGGGGAAACACCCGGCGCAACCAGTACGACATAATTTTGCAGGAAGACCTGGAAGAGGGCTTTAATAACGTGTGACATGAAGGCCTGGTTTCAAAGCTAAACCAATACAATCTTCCCATTTTCCTTAAAAATAATCTTGTAGATAATTATAAATTATTTGTCCGGCAAGACATTCCGTGTTTCACTGCATGGTGTATTTCCCGATGCATAATAGATCTCCACAGGCGTTCCACAGGGAAGTATTCTAGGTCCACTTCTGTTCATCCTTCTCACCTCCGACATACCCAACCTCCTTGAAAATGGATCTCTGTCGTTGTTCGCCGATGATACCGCAGTCGTCCACAGTGGTAGGGTAACAAGAGCGCTTACAGCGAAACTGCAGCGAAGCCTGAATGTTCTGTCAGAATACTTCACCGAATGGAAGATCTGTATCAACGCGGCAAAGACCCAGGTCATCCTATTTCCACACTCCAACTTTCCCAAACTTGTTCCGCCTGAGGATGGCAAAATAAGCCTGAACAACACAACGGTGGAATGGACCAAATCAGCTGTCTATCTTGGTGTCACTTTAGACAGCAAGCTTATTTTCAGGGATCAGGTTGACAAAACTGTCACAAAATGTAATACTCTGTTGAATCTACTATACCCATTGATCAACAGAAGGTCTACATTATCCCTTAAAAATAAGCTTGCTGTCTACAATCATACTTCCGGTCATCGAGTACGGCATGCCAATCTGGGAGAGTTGCGCTTAAACACATCACCTGAAGCTCCTAAGTTCCTAAGGATGATCCTGCTAAGTTCCTCAGGATGATCCTGAACACCCCTCCGAGGACAAGAACTTCTGAGGTCCACCGTCTGGCCGAGATAAAAACGCTCGACGATCGCTTTAGTGAGTCTATCAATCGGTACAGGGCACGCTGCCTAACATCGGATCACCAGGTCATTCGGAATCTGGTTCCCCACCCCTAGGATTTTCAAATTGTAGTTTTAGTTGTAGATTAGGTAAGTTATCAAATTTTACAATGCCCCAAGGACTGAACTGAAAATTTAATGTAAAACATAAACACACTAAACACACCAAACACTTAAAATTCAACAAAGCTGAAGAGCCCAATGGGCTAAAACACTAAGAGCCCAATGGGCTAAATGTAAAAAATAGTATGTAAAACGAATTAATGGAAATAAAAAACAAATTAAGTAGGTAGGGCGAAGCGACATCAGTGGAAAAGATCAGCTCTCAGCTGCGCATCGCCGTCGTCTAGCATCACACAAAGTGCTTGTTTTGCTTGGCAGCCTTGCAGCAGTTCAGAGCGGCAATGTGCCAGTATTGGATTGGCAGCTGGAGGTGACCCTGGAGGGTTCTCTGGCGAGCAATCGTTGACCTGATGATGGCTCTATCGTCCGTGACTAGGCAACCGTTGCTAGGCAGCCATTAGTTATGAAGTCGGAGGATTGTTTCGTCCAGGGTGAGACCAGGCCCTACGTTGTGATTTTACTTGGAAACGATGACGACAAACGAAAACGACGGACTACTTTGTTGATGATAATTTATTACCACCGAGAGGCAACGTGCCAGCTCGGTGGGTACTAGACTAGACGTTCATACTACTCTAACACCAAGCCAGTGGTGAATTTAAAATCTTTCGGTAAAACAGTTGAGTGTTATGAACGGTGTAAACCATTTACCATCAGCGCTAATGTGTGTATAAAATGCATTAACAAGCAACATAAGCATGACCAGTTACAAGTAATCAGAAGATAATTGATTCCAATTATCTGCTAATAACAGTTGCCAATATGACGCTAGTATTGCTCAATAATAAATTGTCGCACAAGATAAGTAATGAGTTGGATGGGCCATACGAGAGGTACTTAGAAGATCGATTCAACATGGATCATTGAAAATCCGTCCTCTTTAGGACGACCAATTTGAGTTTCCCAGACGTTTGTTTGATTGGAATTTGTCTAATATACCGTTCCAAATTCTTGTCAATTGGAAGCCAGTTAAGGCTGAAAAATTTCAGCTTTCCCTTCGCCGCATACCTTACATCTTTTGTACCACGTCAAACACGACTCGGAAATTTACACGGTCTCAATATTATTTCGAAATGCAAATATATAGCATGCATATGCCAAGGGCAGCATGCCATTTCAAAACATTACAAATGGCGACCGTCACGAAATATTGAAACAAATGATTATAACATTCATTACACATTGCTAAGTAGTCCTACGTCACTTTTGTGTACATCGTCCACATCGTAATTGATAAATCTCCATTCAAAACTGTTTTGTCTTCCAACACCTTCTCTATGTTTCTTTTGAGCCGAAATTGGCACAAGGTGGCTCACTCTATAGACGGCTGTGAAAACAAGTTTATAAAACTTTTATAAGACAATAAAGATTTAGAAAATGTTCTAGTCGAAGATGTTATGATCACTTTGGAACCTTCATAGAACCTATTGGCTGCCACAAAAACCAGCATAGGGCCAAATGGTCACAGCTGTCAAACTTCACAGAGATATCGTGGTTGGTTTTTGTTGTTCTGCTTTCTTCGCTTTTCTGCTCTTCTGATTCATTTAGCAGTAAATAATAATGAAATTTGTCGGTAGCAGATAATTTCCCTTCAACATGAGAGGCTGTAGGAGTGGAGAGTAATTGCTAGAAGGGTATTTGAACGGTAGTATGCGACCGAGCACACATTCTCTTACCAGATACAGGGTAGGCAAGGGAGGGAGTGGGAGATACCGTACAAATGCCGTTCCGCTCGTTTTCTACTTGCATCTTTCAATTTCACAGCCTGCCGTACTCTAACGGAGCAGAGCTATCAATACTTTCACTTCAGTTTTCTTCGTTCTAGCAATACATTACTGTCCATTCCTATAGCCTCTCAAATATTGTTCGATAGCAAAATATCCAAAACAAGAGCCAAAAAATAATGTGAATCGGAAATTATGCGAGTTTATAGCAACTAAAATAAAATTTAAACAAAATTCGATAAATTAATCAAGAATTTTCAGACAATTTATGGAACTGAATAAGGTTATCTAAGAGAATGCCGGAGTTGGTATCCGATGCACAGTTCATTTGCATTACAATTAAAATTTGGTGCTAATGTTTTCACATAATAATTTCTCATCACCATGAGGATGGAGAAGTGGATAGCAATTTTTTTTGCTAGAGCAAAGTTGTGAAGAGAAAGTATTGCTACTTCCGTTAGCGCACGACAGGCTATGAAAATTGAATAGAAGTAGTTTTTTTAAGGGGGATATACAGTTAGAACGAGAAAAAAACTCATTTTTGAAAAATAAAATTTAAAGGGGAAGTTTTAACTCAAATCAATCGAAACGTTTTTACAATTGTAAGTGTATCCATGTAGTATACAAAAATATTTTTTTCAATTTTTTTCAACAAAATGGCGGCCGTTAGAGAACGTTGAAAAAGTCGTTGCATTTTGCTTGTGCCGAATCTCCTGGTCACAGTGCCGATCTGAAACTTGCTAATCCATAAAAATTACATTAATTTCATTTACAATTAGCAGATGAATTGAAAAAATAGTAAACATAAAAATTTGCACTTTTGGCGTAACTTCAATTCCACATTTTTTCCGCCATTTTATTACAATTTTCCGTATTTAATAAAAAAAATATTACAAATTTTTTAATTCATATAGAAGGTAAAACTATAATAAAGAAATTCTATAAGTTTCATCGTAATCGAATAATTAGTTTTCGAGCTATCACCGGCATAAACTCCGAAAATGCAGTTTTGAGAAAAACGCGTTGAAAGTTTTGATTATTGGTCTGCGCACAAAGAAGGCGTCTTCGAAAAACGATGAAACGAAACACTTGGAGTTCGCATTTAAAAAAAAAGGGTTTCAGGAGCGTATTTTACGGGAAATTTACTAACGTTTTATTGCAAAAACAATAAAAATAAATTTTTGGTCAATCTAACTGTATATCCCCCCTTAAATTAAGCGGAGGGCATTGTGAGGTAGTATTTCGAAACAAACACACAATCTCTTGCCAAGCATCCCCATGCGGAGTAGGTCAATGCAGGAACAAATCCACCACCTTGACTGGCAAAAGAATGTGCGCTTGATCGTGTTCATATACTACCGGTAGCTTCCCAAGTAACACCAAAAACATCTTTTTGGTCAGTTATCTTGAAATTATGTTATACAGGAGTATTAAAAATGAAATGAATAACATCTTTTGTCATGAAAAAGCTATCACTCATGTATTTTTTTAGAACATATGACTTAATTTTCGACTCATATATGACCAAAACAGCGCAATTATCCGATTTTTTATAACATTTTTTAGGTCGCGTAAGAAGTTTTAAAGATGCACTGTATAGCATGCTTTTGACAAGACGATGTCTTATCTTGGTAGTTTATAGCATCACAAAAACCAATAGGTTATAATTAAGTTATTGAAAAATAAAATTAAATGCAGAAATTCATAAACATAACAATTCATTCCAACAAGTGTCAATCTAGCAGATGTAGACACAGATCAAATTTGACAGTAATGTTTGTTATGATAATGATGAACATGTTTATGAATTTCCTTTACTTTTCATAAATTTTTCATAACGATTAAAAAGCAGACCTAGCCCATTTGCAAGATATCTTGATAAGAAATAGATACATAATTGGTCTAACTACAAGGAAAAAATAAACATATTTTTCGGAACTATAGCATGCAATAACAATCCCCATCAGCAGTTGATCATTATTACGGACGACAAGAAACGTATTTCTCTCTCAAATTAATGGAGTCAAATGACATTTCACCAAGGGGATGCCATAATATGGTTATTATGATGTTATAATAACTAACTCAAATAATTTGCAATGGACCATCAATGGACTTAATTTCAACTTAACGTCATAGCTATGGACAAAATTACAGTGCCGGTTGAAATTTTGATTACAGTTATCACTCTCGAAAGGTGCATTTTTTTTTGTCGATGATTGAGATGATACATTATGAGTAAGAAAGAAAATTGATCGATAATCCAGACATTGTTTTAATGTTTTCAAAATAATTTTAATCGACAGTGTAGACTATGTGTCTAATCCACCATGACGGTTTTTGATGATTCTAACAGAGATGCTGCAAACTTGCAAAATATAAAAGAATTTTCTGTTGTTTTTTTAATTTTTAGAACGGCGCATAAATTCTGCAGGAGTAAAACCAAAAGTTGCGCCATAAAAGTGGCCTCGCATATGAAATTTTGTTAAGCGTTCTGAGCATTAACAATCATCAGATTTCTGATATTTATTAAATAATTGATTTCGTCAAAAACGATTGTCATATTTTTACTATGCGTTGTGAATATTCTCCTTATAAACAAACATAATTTTCTCAATCATAACAATTTTTGTTGACTTCTGTTCGTTTGACATTTCTCAAATAAGCATGTCATATACATGTATTTCCGCAATTGTTTTTACTTTGAAATTACTTGATTATAAACTATTTGTTGTTAAGATGCTGGAAACTAACAAGATGAAACATCAACATGTTCAAAGCATGTTATTCAATACATCTTAAAAACGTATTATTAGTTGTAAATATGTATCTAAAAACTTTTTGTGTAACCTTAAAGATGTTTCAAAAAGATAGATTTATTGCGCTGTTTTGGTTATATAAGATACCAAAAATAAGTTATGTTAACTAGAAAAATACATGCGATCATGTTTTAAAGATGAATTTTTGATCATTACATAATAAGTTGTGTTACTTGGGTTGTTCGGTTGTTTCGAAAATCATTCTAAGGAACTGTCTGTTCACACTCCCAAATCCCGTACATGGGAGAGAAACTGTCACCCGCTCAAGGGGTTTATTTTTGGCATACGACTTCCGCTCAATTTTAAAAACTACTTCTATTCAATTTTCACAGCCTGCCGTGCGCAAACGGAACTATCAATACTTTCTCTTCACAACTTTGTTCGAGCAAAACAAGGGCTGTCCACTCCTAGAGCCTCATGGTGATGAGAAATTATTTCTTTCTCGTGAGGTGTGATCGTTAGTCCACGTATGGAAGAATACAAAGAAAGAGTATATCAGAGAAGCTGTTTAGGTTCTCATAAACTTGACTAAAATATGAAAGCAATCGGCTCCTCTTGGTGACATAATAAAACTTATTTTATTTCTAATGGCCTTCATAAAACAATAATAAAATTTAACCAAGCTTAATGGTTTTGGCAATGTTACTTTCGATATGACCTCTTAGACCTGTAGAGGTTAAGGCGATGTAAACACAAATTCCAGGTCCATACATAGTAATTATGATACAAGTTTTAAACTGGTTATTCACTGTCCTTTTCAAACTAAATGAGTTCAAATTTAAAGAAGCATATAAGAACATAATTTTATGAGTTGTATGGTATACATTATCATAGATAAACTGGATCTAAACTTTTCAATTGCGTTCAATAGAGCGTTAAATTCACGATTAATATACCTGAAAATGGACATCAATGTAATTGCAACTTCCTCACTTGTTCATCGTGTCACACCCTCATAACATTGTCCAAAAATTGCTATCGCCAAATCAGAATCCACTTGAGTTGAGTACCTGCAAACCATCTTCACTAATCCATCGCTATCCAGTAAACACCCCCTCCAAGCAGAACCTATCAAAAGAGCAGCACGGCAGCAAACCGGTCATCAAGCGATAAGAGATTAATCCCCATATCACGTAAAGCGGAAAACCACCGGAGAAAGAAGTCACAAATCCGACATGTGACAAAGTAACGAATACCTCCGACCAACGCATTCACCAGACATGCTCCTTTCATACATGAATATCCTGAAAGGCACTCGACACTCACCCGGTTGAATCGTTCATATCTCACTTCCACCAGAAGACCATCATCCCATAGTCATCATCATACCGGACTAGACGCTGCTTCCCGTGAAATCCCAAGGGCGAATCGAATGAAAGGGGGTCAGAAAAAAGAGCGATAAACGAGTTCAACAGGCGAAGTTGCTTCTTATCAGTTTCGAACTGGCTTGACCATGTAACCATGCGATTATTGGACGGACTGCGTGTAGGATGTGATATCGAGTATTTCCGCCGAGGGTCAATCAAATCAAGGCTGGTTCTTTCCATAGTAGATTGACCGGTTGGATTTTGTAACAAAATTGTGGCTGTATTTCTTTAGTTATTTACAATGATTATCTGCTTGTTTGCTTGCACTTCTCTTTACACTTCAACGGAATTGCTCTAATTTCTATCGATACGAAGCAACAGTCAATTACACTCTTTCATTTTTAACTTATTCAAAAACACTCTTTCACGCCTAATCAGCTATTTCATCACAAATTTATCAACAAAAGTACTGTCAGAACCGCACTCACAACAATCCGACTGCCGTCAATCCGTCGACAGTGACTTCGCACTGTCAAAAATAAAAGATCAATTTTAATCAAAGCCCATTGGATAGTAGCAGAATTCAAACTTACCCAGCAGCATCGCTTCCCGATTGTCGAAGGCCGGATGCTCCCACTGGAGAATGCTTTCCTGGCCTCCGCTCCACAGCACCGGTGACAAGCTGGCCATGCACTTGATCCGCATCACACCGTTGAAGTAGTAATGCGGTCCGACGACTACGCTGAGCCCCAGGAAGCTGGTGATGAGCCCGTGCTGGTTCTGGAAGCGTGGATAGGACACCAGCATGCTCGGCTCCGTCACGAGCTTTTCGTTGATGTACCACTGCAGGGTGGAAGCCGGGAACGACCTTCCGGAGGTGCAGTTCAGCTCCAGCGTTTCGCCCATGTGGTACGACAGTCGATCACTGTCACCGCTGATGTGAGGTCCATCCTTCGGGATAACTGTTGTGGAAAAGGTGAGTCTAACAAATTTTTCTTAAGGGAGAACAATTTAACTTACATATCACATCCATTCGCCCCTCGGCCTGCACCGAGTCGAAACTTGGAGCTTCTGCCGAAATCTCGCACCGATACACACCCGATGACTTGAGCGTCAGCCTTTTGATCAACACCTTCGAGTGATTCGAGTGGTTTGCATCCACCCAAATTCCGTCGATCTTGTAGCTCTTGATCGGTGGATTGGCCGATGGGACGTACCGGTAGAACTCCTCGTTGTCCTTGTACCACTTGACGGAGTAGATCTTCTCGCCTTCGCCTTCGCCGCCATCGTTGTAGTAATCGTAGATGTCGTATCGATTCCGCGGGTAGTTCGTAGCTCCTCGACGGGACTCGGACCGATCCCGGGCATTAGCAAGCTCGTATTCACATTCCAGTAGGGCAGACTCGCCGCGGAACTTGTACGGTGGGATGTGGATGCGCTTTAGGTGCAGCGGGAAGATGCCTGGGGATTAATAGGGGAAGACGAAGTTTGGTTGAAGTAGGTTAGATAACTGTCAATACTACTACTATAAGAACATGCTTGGAAATCTATATTTTGAGATTACGAGTATGAGCATGAGCACCCGATGTGGCTACTCCATTATTGCCAGATAAGCTTTAATTACCCCAACAGCTAACATACATCCTCAATGCGTAAGGCAGTAGAGGTGCCCGTGTCACCCGGATGAAGGTCAAATAAGGTAAGGGTAGAAATATATGGACGTGACACTCGCTTTGTTGGAAGCCATGAACACCTTTAGACTTTCACAAGAAATGACTAGGATGTTCAATGAAAGGGTTGATTTGGCAGTATGGTTCATTTCGGAAAATTTATACACAAGATCGATTCCCAATTTGAACTGATTTAAATCAACAGTAAGAATGCTGTTTTGGGTACTCACGTGGAAATGATCTTTCATTGAGCAAAACTGGTAAATTTAGCAAAAGACTTGAGCGCTGATTTGGCTATGATTTAAACCAGCAGCCAAAATGTATCACAAGGATGCCAATTGGGCTATAGGTGATGATGGTTTACTTCATTGGGAAAGCAAGATTATTTTAGTGCTTCTAACAAAGTGTGATTCTACCAGGTTATTGAATAACCGGCCGATTTGAACAGATTTATACCGACAAACATTTTGCTATTTGGAACACTTAGAAATTTCGATGACCACCATCATCAAATTGAGAAAACTAGCTAATTCAACAACAACTAAAAACCGTCTAAGAACAATTTAAACCAACAGTAGGGATGCTGTTAAAACCATATACAAAGTATGTGGGTCATTCCACATCGAACGTTGAAGTGGTACGATTGAGTTTTTGTCACACTCCGCCATACCACTTTTGTCTTTTCAACCACGTGGTAATTATAGTGTACAT